>VDFB02184798.1:0-14086 GCA_007258455.2 Sequoia sempervirens | reverse complement strand
ATTGAAACAATAGTAGAAGAATATCCCATGCTTGGTTTAAGCTTTTCTCCAACGATGATGTATTGGTTTGTACTTACAATACTTCTAGACTATTAGCAATCCTTCAAAAAACTCTGTTTCTCTATCAGGAAATGAATAATCAACAATTGATATATAGTTGGTAATTGATTTCAGCTTCTCAATTATGAACTCAAATGACTTCAATATCAAAGTATGATGAATGTGACTACAGCTCTCAGAAAAACAGAATTATAATGACTCAGGAATTATGGTGGTGATTGCTCTTTCAAAATATACAAAATTGACTCTCAGAAATAGATAATGATTGCTCTCAGAAATAATAATAGCTCTTAGAAATAATGATGTGAATCCCTCAATTGTTGGTGCGTAGCAAAATGAGTGAGTAAACAAAAGTGGGTGAAGAGTGGTGAAAGAAAATGAGGTTGGGGCAGCTATTTATACAGCCCCAGCCTCAACAAATTCCAATAATAAAGGCATTCGAATTGCTAGAACTGCAAATTGAATTGTTCCATCAATATGTGGCAGATTTCTAATAACATACCCAGTCTCAAGGAGATGAGTCGACCTCCAAAGACTGATAGCAGGTGAAGACTTTATCAAGAACACATGGTTAATTTCACAACATCGACACCTACAGTCGATTCATCCAGTAATGGCGGATTTGATAACTCAGTGAAAAAGTCCTTGTTTTGAAGACACATTGATAGATTTTGCAGCTGGAAGATTGAATGATTCAAATATTAGTTCATGCACATTTCCTAGGCGCAAATTTCTCCTTCCAACGCTTTCAGCGTCTCCTGCAAAGACAAATATTTCCGTTTCAATAGTTGAGCCCCAAATATTTTATTGAATAAAAAGGTTCGATTCAGATGTTTAAGTGATTCCATTTTAAATCAAATAAAATAAGAATAGCCCGATTCCATTATTTATATGGGAAATATTAATTGCTAGGAAATAAGTCGATTTCCTAAGTGAGATCAATTTAGAAAATAATTCGATTTTCATAAATTGAGAAATTAAATAAAATATAAATTATATATATATTATATTATATATATATATATAGCTTTTAATATAATATATATATATATATACCCCATTATAAACATATTGTAAGCCAATCAGCATATCCGATATGTATTTATATGTAAAGTCATCAGGCAATAATAATATAATATTATTAATATCCACATAACATAGGTTGTGTGTATATATACATGTATACACATCCTTATTTATTCCTCTATGTGCACGTATATGTAGGTATACCATATCGATGCATTCGTATGAGCATATCCGTCTGCCAACATACATTTGTATCGATATATATATACATATGGATACGTGCATATACTATATACATGTATATATGCCCACTTCCTATCCACTTACATTCAATAACATTACCATCATAATGATCGTAATAACATAAACAGATACATAGATAAACATCACTTATACATGCATACAGAAGTAGACAAGAATCCTAATGCAAACATACAAGCCTACAAATGACTTACCTATTACCCACACTAATTGACTCAGCTTACTCAATCTAAGTGACGTGTGTGTATGCTTAGATGGTTTACTTTACCAATTACCCGACCAAGCTCCTCTCCCGAGTGATACTTCCCCTCCGCCTGGAGGAATGGTCCACATACCTGCATCCAATGACATGCTAACGAAAGTCATATGTTCACAACATAAGCAATATACATGAAACATCTCAAAAGTTAGAATAAACATTACTCAATAACTTTGCATGCAACATTCATCAAGGATAACATCAATAGAAGTAACATTTAAATGAGACAATCATTAAATGGAAGAATGTTCATATTGAAAACAAGGAACAAACATGTTTTATTCATCTTCAGGATTCTCATTACAATCAATTTACCCTATGCAAATAGTAGCTATACAATCGGGGTGTAACAAGTTCCATAGAGATAATTCTTGTGCAAAGGAAGAAGTTGCTACAATTGTGTACCTTGCAATGTTCATATCCATTTTCTTATTAGTCTATGTACATTCCTATCAGCTTCTAATGTTAGTGTCATCTTGGCCTTTTGTCCTTTCCTTGCTGCCATCTTAAATGGCCAACTGTCTTAGTTTCGTCTCTAAGAAGTGAAAAGAAATTTCGCTTCATTCTTGAACGATTGTTTGGGAGTCAAAATAGCAAATTTGAAGACCGATTACAGGTCTCATTGGAGGTGATGTAGACACTTATCCATATGTGTCAATCACAATCATTTCGACAAGTCATATTGTTGATTACTTTCCCTTAAATAAAACTATAGCTTCTAATTATATTAGAAATTAAATGAAGTCAATGGTCAAGTTATTTAGGTATGAATTGAAAATTTAGGCTAACATTTATAGTTTCTTAGCCAAAATTTGAGTAATTTGGTTTATTTTTCTCTTAGTTAAGCTATGAAGTTGGGCATATCTTGTGAGTGTTGACAAAGTCATTAATTTTTTTTAATACTCTTCAAGTTAGTACTTTAGTCTTGTTCTTTTATTTGGTCCAATAAAATATTTTATGTTGTTAAATTAAGTTGTATCATTTTATTTAGGGTTTATTTTCATAAGTTATTAGTTATCATATCAAAATCTAAAAGTGTTGAAAAGTAATAAAATTTATATTAGTGTTCCCAATCAAGTCAAGGTGCATTATTAGTGGAAACCGACACCTGTGATATTGTTTTGATTAAGGGCGGGTCAAGTATTTTCAATATGGAGAAAAATAACACATTAGTTGAGAAATGTGATGGTAGAGACTTCCACACATGGCAAGTCAAGCTACAATTGATCCTTATTGAAAAGGATCTATGGGATGTAGTAAGTGGAACTATGCCACAACCAACTGATGTTTATGGAATGACAAAATGGACTACAAAGGATTGAAGAGCGATAGCTTTGATTGGTCTTGCACTTTCAAATGCATACCTCCACCATATTGACTTATTGAAGACCTCAAAGCAAGTATGAAATGATCTCAATTCTTTGTTTGGATCACAAGTAGCAAGTGCATAGATGGGCCTAAAGCATAAATTATTTGGGCTAAAAATGATGGAAGACAACTATATTGTTCAACATATCAGTAATTTTCGTTCCTTGATGAACCAACTAGTTGGTATAAAAGCCAAAGTAGAAGATGATGATGCAAAGGCCATTTTGTTGAATAGCATGCCTCCTAGTTATGGTAATATTGTGTTCACATTGAACAAAGTAGATGTTAGTCTAGAAGATATAATATCTACTTTGATTGATGAAGGAACTAAGAACAATGATTCAACTATAGAGGAAATTGCAATGCTTGTCAAAAAAAGGTTAACCATGTTGAACATATGTTGTCATTGATGTCAAAGGTGCTCATTGTTGTCAAAGGAGTATTGCCAGTAGATCGGTCAGAATTAAATGTAATCGTTTTTGTCATGTTTGAGCTTTTGGAATCAGGGTGTATTATTGTCATGATCATGTCATATCAGAGCATTTGAGAACAACGAAGAAGACTACATGTAGTATGCTTGAAATATCATACTTGTATCTATTCCAATTGTTGGAAGTAGTTTGGAAGTGTTTGCGGAAGTGTTTTGTGGATTGTTACTCATGCACTGTATTATATTGTAATAGTGTTTTGTTCTGCATTCTACCGCAGTTGAATGCTATGCCTTTGCAATTTGGACCTAAAGTAAAGTTACTCATGGTGTATTAGATTCTAGAGTTTCAGCAGTTGGGCTTCAACAGAAAGAAAGTTAGATGTAACAAAGTATTGCTTGTGTTGATTGGCTAGCTGTGAATAATGTCTTAGTGTTTGCGCTAGAGAAGGGAAGTGTGCGCCAGCTGGAGGAAGCATGTGAAGATGAAAAAGGTCTAGGTTAAGTTCTCTAAAGGAAGTGCATAACATCGTCTATTATTGGCAGGCCGACGACAACAAATTTAATTTAATACCGACTCGCTACACGTTTCATATCAATTTGAATTTAGGTCCACCCTTAGCCGACCTGGCTAATGGCGGATGGTATTAAGAGGTTCTTGGCCGACATGAAATATTGTCAATGTATTGGAATGCATATATTTATGTCTAGAATACATTCAATGACTAATCATCACAGTGTGTGCGAGGGAGTATGAAGGTAATATTTGGGTGATGAATGGGAGTTGCATCTCAATCATTGTGCGCCATTATCAAAAGATCATATGTTGTGTAGGGGAGTGTCTGAAGTAGTGTTACAAGACTCACCCAAACTCGGTGAGTACTTGCGAGTCCCGAGGCGAGTGAGCCTGGGCGAGTCTAGCAAACTTGGGGGCCGAGTACTCGCTAGACTCGCTGGGTCTGGGCGAGTTTTGACCCCCAGACTTGGCCATTTTAATTAATTTTTTTTTTTAAATTTACAATCTTTCAATGCTTGTTTGGTTTATGACTTGACCATCTAGGATTTACAAAAAATATGAAAATGGTGTGTGCCATGAAGGTCTGTGTAGTTTTGAAGGTTTGCCTGGGACCTCGTGAGGGGCATTGCCCCTCGACCCCGTTGGGGGCGTTGTGCCTTGATCCCGTTGGGGGCATTGCCCCCAGACCCCCACAAGGGGTGTTGCCCCTTGACCCCCGCTGGGGGTGCTACCCCCAGACCCCCACAAGGGGCGTTGCCCCTCAACCCTGTTGGGGTGTTTCCCCCAAACCCTCATCAAACTTTAGGTCTAAGCATGTAATAGGCCAATGATGAATCATGATCATAAAACTTACAAAATACATATCCCTTGTTGCAAATCTCTGCATCTTTCATAGTCAAAGCCATAATTAAGGATTATCTTGTTTCATACATTAGACAACAAAACATGTAGTCTTGAAGGCTTCAATCAAATTTAATAATAAATTCCTCACTTGAATATACACACCAATCATTGAGACACAAGCAAATATCATGGCCACATCATCATCTAGGACCTATCTTAGACACTAGCGCATGACTTGTTGTGATGTTGGGATGAGTAATGCAAGCTCTTCTAAGCCATAGACTTATATTTTTAGTTTTGATATTTGTTTTGATGCCATGGATTTCATATTCCATGAGTTTTGTATATATTTGACAATATCTATATATCTAAATGTGTTATTTCCTTCAGCTAAAATTTGCGTTTATACTTATGTGATCGATGTATGTTTGTGTATGGGATCATAGTAATTTCTATTTGATGATGTTATTGTGTCTTTAAGGTTTATTTATTAAAGGGTGCATGAAACAAGTTTTAAATCCTTAAAAATCTTTGAATTTCTTGGGTTTTTCTATTTGTCGAGTCTGGGCTCCGAGTCCGAGTAAAAAATTGGCTTGCCGAGTTCGAGTCTTGTAACACTGGTCTGAAGGTATATTAGGCCAAATGTAAGTTGTGCAATTAGCATTGAAGATTTGCAAATCATATCTTTGTAATCCTATAGGACTGGTGTCTTGCCTCTTGAATTGGTGCTCAAATCTATATGTTGGGATTGATGTCTCCAGTAGGTTGGTGCCTACAAAAATAGTCTGGGACTGGTCTCTTAGGTAGGTTGGCACCTACTTCATGATTGTAAGTTATTCATTATTTTTGTGAGGTTGGATTTGGACAGTAGCTCCAAGCAGCTCTTCTCACTGTGGTTTTTCCCATTTTGGGTTTCCACGTATATTTGGCATTCATTGTGTGAATGTGTACATTTGTGTTTCTTGATTAATGCTTGCTGCTTTGATGATTTAAGATACACGTTTGGAGAAGCTATTATTGGCAATTCATGTTGAATTAAAGAGTTTTAAATAGTTTTAGATATATTGATTCACCTTCGCCTCCCCCGTCCCCCCCCTCTTTGGGTGGGGTCCCATGGAGGGGGCTTCCTAAAAAATTTGAGTGGGTGTTGTTGAGATCTTTTAGGATTATTTTAAAGTGGGTTGTCCCATGAATTTTGTATCACAGTTTAAGCTTAAAAGTTTAAGCTCCTATATTTACGGAAGCTGGTGGTCTCATGAATTTTATTATTTTGCATATTCAATTCAGCAATTTAAATAAATATAAAATAATAAAAAAAATTTGGTGAGAACTTTAAAACTTCATATGATTGACAAGTGGCAGAAAAAAGCCTAAGTTGGTGGGGCAATTTCTAGCCCCACTACTTTTGCACCTGCTTGAGTTTTTGATCTAAAAAGTAGGGGCTGCTATTGTTGAGGAAAAGATTCTAATTTATCCTATAACATTTTTTTTTTTTTGCTTATTGGGACCCCTTGCTCCTTCAAAATAGATCCCCAAGCCCCTCCATGGGACCTCACCCTTAGTATATTGTGTGCCCTTCAAACCATACCTCTAAATCTAGTTCTATTTCAAAGGATAAAATTTTGTGCTATTACTGCAAGAAAAAGGGATGCATCATTATGAACTACATTCAACGTGCCAAGGATCTCCTTGATAGAAAGCTAAATTCAAATAAGGCAATGGTTGCAGACAATGATGAAGAATATTTTTTTGAAATAACCACCAAAGACCCTCCACTCGAGAACAGTGAGGAGGAATATATTTTCTAAATCAAATCAAAAGTTTGTATTTGTGATTGGATGTGTTTGTCCCCAATCATAATTGTTGGTTGTTTGGGGATGGATGTGTTTGTCCCCATTCACAAAATGGTGCATGTGATTAGAAGTGTTTTTCCGTAGTCACATTTGTTTGGTGATTAAGATTGGAAGTGTGTGTCCCCAATTATAATTGTTGTGAGCAGACGTGTTTGTCCTTGTTCATAACTTCGATGTTGGATAGATGTGTTTGTCCCTATCCAAACTTGTTATAAGATCTTGGATAGATGTGTTAGTCCCTATCTTTGATTCCATGGGTAGATGTGTTTGTCCTTATCTTTGGATAAAAGCAGTGTTCCACGGGGACGTGCCCCCCCTGAAAATCTTGTTGTACCCAAGATGGGGATGTCCTCGAGATGTGGGGACGTCTAGGAAACGTCCCTTCGCCGTCTCTGCATTTCCTCGACGTCTTCTAAATGTTTCTCTTTCAAGGGGATGCTTCCTTGGCGTTTCTGGCCAAAAGGGGACTTTGGGACGTCCCCGAGACTCCCAAGAAGCTCCTAGACGTTTCCCACAAAAATGAAAAAAATAATGATTTAAAAAAAAAACACTTCTAGCTCTCATTCCAATGTGTTTAAAGTCCATAGTAACAAGGCTTGCAAGTTTAAAAAGTGCAAAAATAAAAAATAAAAGTTAAACTTTTTTTTTTTTTTTTTTTTCACTTTTATCAGGAATGCAAAATGATGTAATGCCTATGAAGGTTTGTATGGTTTTGGAGGTCTTAATTTGGCTTAGGAGCAAGGCCCTACTGACTCCCCTCAGATCGCGGACAGGAGGCTGGCACGAAGCACTTCTCGAACCTCACGAGGGGCGTTACCCCTAGACCCCCATGAGGGGCATTGCCCCTTGATTCCATTGGGGGTGTTTCCCCCAGACCCCCACGAGGGGTGTTGCCCCTCGACCCCGCTGGGGGCGTTGCCCCCAGACCCCCATGAGGGGCATTGCCCCTCAAGCCCACTGGGGGCACTACCCCCAGACCCTCGCATGGGGCGTTGCCCCTCAACCCCGTTGGGGAAATTGCCCTCAAACTTGAGATTATGGTTGTTGCATCATCCAAGACCTATTTTAGACGCATTCGTAGGAAGGATTCAGGCTCCTCTGAGCCATAGACTTCTAGTTATTGTTTTGATATTTCATATTTGTTTGGAACATTTGATGTCATGGATTTCATTTTCGATTAGTCTTGTATACATTTGAGCCTTTGACTATATAGTATATATCTAAGTGTGCTATTTACTTCAAGTACCTATTCCTTAGGCTTCTACAATTATACATCTTTTTATAACTAATATTTCAAGTACTATAAGTATTTTAGCACCGCTCCCCTGCTGCCCCCCACTACTGTCCCTCTACCATCCCCCCGCCGCCCCCAAACTTTGGCCCCTTGCCCCCCCGTCCTCGAAACATGTCCCCTCATCTCCATGTCAGGAAACTCCGTGGAACTATGGATAAAAGTCCAATATAGTTAGTCCTATTGAAGAAGCATAGTGAGGCTAGTTCCACCAATGAGTAGATGTGTATGTCCCTACTCTTACTTTATGTTTTTGATGAACTAGTGAACGTGGTCATTGTTAGTTCACTTATCCCCATTTAGAGAATGATGTAATTAGGGGGGTGTTAGGAATATTATATCATCAGGTTTGTTATAGTTTGTTAAATATTGTTTGTAGGATAATATATTGGTTGTTGCGAATATTTGTTTGTTTGAGTTGTTAAAAAAACTCATATATTTAGAGGATTTATTCCCTATAATGTAGGATTTAACAAACCTATAAATATTTAATATCATGTTGAATGAGATATGAGAATCAAGAATATTATTCATGTGTAAGGGGCATGATGTGGGAGGAAGCATTATAAGACATTGTTGGACACTTGGCATGAAGTGGAAGGGAAGCCATGACTATTTATAGTGTTGCAAGAAGTGTAATAAGCATTCATGACATTGTAAGAGGTGTTAAAAAATATCTATGATGATATTTAAGAAGTTGGTTGTCTCTTTGGGACTTGGGGGGTTATTTTCTTTTCTAATGGACTATTTTTGTCCTCTAGTGAAGTTGACTAAGTTCATGATAAAAGTTTTAAAGTTTCTAGAAAGATATTTGCAACTCTTAGACGTACGTCATGAGGTATTTTTACATATGACTACTTGGTTCATGGTTTGAGTCCATTGTATTGGAAACCATTTATGGTTTCTTGTATTACATTTGCTTATAAATTGGAGCCTTGGGGTAGTGGTTTGTATAAGAAGTTTGTAGGTACATAGATGTTGTCAAAATATTACTAGAATTTAGAGAGAAGTGTGTTCTACACATAGATGAAAAACTCTGCGAGCACTCACAGAACTCGCAAGTACTTGCATGTCAAAAATGGCAGCGAGATATTTGCCCAAAAACTTGTTGCCAAGTTTTCAAAAAACTTGTGTTTTTTTAATGAAAAAATTGCAAAATCATGCGTTTTTGCCACGTTGCAGGGTTCGTACCCATAGGCCCCGAACCCGGTTCTGGTACGCACCTGGTTCGGGTTCGTCTGCGGGTACGTGCTGGGTACGCACAGGGTGCGTGCCCAGCACTGTGGGTTCTTACCCACAGGCCCCAAACCCGGTTCTGGTACGCACCCGGTTCAGGTTCGTCTGCGGGTACATGCTGGGCACGCACCCTGTGTGTACCCAGCACGCACCCAGCACGAACCTGGGCAAACCTTTGATGATTGATGACTTAAATGTGTGCACCTCTGTGAGAAACGTGAATGAGAAGTCTGATATACTTCCTCTAGGAATGCACAGGTATAGAACAGTCTAATATAATAGATTTATTTTGTAAATCAGACATCATTGATGATCATAATACTGCTGTTTCTCAGTATTACCAGTCTGAAATCTGAATGTAGTTTATTGTTCTTCCTTCCTGAGTCTCAACACCATATAACAGGGTAAACAGTAATGCCAAACAGTGTTCAAGGACCTGAAATTACAATTCTAGTTGTGCTTAGTCTGCTCAGATCAGTATAAATGTAATGATCAGATTTGGGATAATCAGATTTATACATTCACTGTTTATGAAAGCATATTCTTATCATTTGCTTCATGCCATGATTTAAGTTTGATAGAAATAGAATATCCAACAAACTGGTAAAACAATCGCAAAAACATCATTCATCTTGGTAGAGACTTCACATTCTCTAATTTTTCACATAAGGAAAATCAATTGAATCATGTTTCATGAACTACATTTTGTAATTCAGTAATTGTGATGATTTCCATTGGAATAGTGAACATAGACATATATGATATCATTGCTATGGCTTATTTGAATATTTTTCAACTATCAATTGGCATTTAATATTTATCTTTGGCATTTGGCATTGTTCAATGATCAAGTATCATACTATGAAATGATTTAGACTTTTAGTTTTACAATTCTGTATATTTCTCTTTTTTTTTGTATATATATATATATATGCACACACAATAACACACGCATCTATTACACATACCAACCCCAAAAATTTCACGCATCTAATGCATTGTGTTCTCGACCAAGACTACCCTCGAACTTAACCGTAACTTCAGATTTTTGCCCAAATTTTGATAAAAACTTGTCTAGATTCAATATAAAACCAACTTTATATGGAACATGAATTTTTTTGAAGGGTTTTTGTCTTTTTTTGGGATGCAAAAATAATAGTTGGTGGTGAATAAGGGCATGTGAGTACATGCGTAGTTGGGTTTTATAGTGGAGAAAATAGGCATCCATTTTTTTGGAGACAGTAGGTGGACAAATTCCCTCTTTTGATCGCTGCCATGCAAACAAATAATTGTTGTCTAGGTACGATCTTTTTATTTTTCTAAAATTCGACGAAGTCAATTTTAGGAAATTTTTTTATTTTTTAAGTATTAGTTGAGCGCTTAACTAGGTACAAAATGACTTAGTGTGAAGGTAAGTGATTCTTATAATAATAAAAATATCATTCCTTAGTATTAACAATGAATTTCAGAAATTAAAATGATATCAAAGGTCAGAAGTCAACATTTAAAATATATATTCAAAAGGAATGTACAAAATTTTAATTTTATGTAGATTTTCTTTATATGAATATTGAGGAAGAAGATTCGAATTTTATGTATATTTTCTTTATCTGTGAATTGAGGAAGAAAAAGTAGACTTGTAAACTTTTGGATGAATAAATGAATGATTAAGATTGACTCAATTTATTTATCATTTTCAGTTTGGCTTTTCTAATTTTGATTTAGAATTTACTTGCATCATCATTGCTTTATTAATTTATTTGATTTAGACTGTGCAAGCATAAATAAGGAATTAATATCTGGCATGACTTGATGCATATAAGAGATTGATTTATGATCACTGAATTTATTTTTGGGTCTATGATATGTATTAAACTCGAATTTTGTTTTTAATATGATGGAAATCAATAATATGTTCTATAATTTCAATATATATGTGTATTTTAAGAATATTTTAAAAAGTTTTGCATTTTCAAATGTTCAATAAATTTGCTGAGTCCAAGTTTTACAACTATGATTGTACATATGTAATTTTTGTTTGTAAATATTAATACATGCCTGAGGCTTTCTTTATTGTTGGAGTTTTCTCCTAAAAGAAATTGTCCACATAAAATCATAGTTGTGTAAATTTTTTCTATGGTTTGTTGATTTATGTGCTTTCCATTTTCATTATCATATTTTGTCGATACAGAATATTAAAATCGTTACATAAAGTTTATGTTGCTGCTGTAATACTTCACTTTGTTTTCTACATGTCATTATTTTTGGTTATACAGATCTGCAAGTTTTTCTATGTATTTCTGCATCTTGATCCCATCCAAACTTGGGTTGCATTGGATTAGGCAGTAAATGCTTTGGGATGTCTTCTTGGAAACACACATTGTCATTTGAAGAGTCTGATGGTAAACAAATGCAGCCTTGGCCAAACTGGTATTCTCAAAATCATTAAGGCATTGTCAGGTAATTCTTTGATACTCCATTGAATGCCAGTTTTTATGTTCTGCAGTTCAGTTTATTTGGGAATATACTCCAATATGCAAGTATCATTTTGCAGACAACTGTTCCCTACAGGAACTTAGTCTTGCTGGGAATATAATTGTTGGGGATGATACCATCGTGAAAATTGTTGGTGGAGTTGATAGGACCAGTACAGCATGCTGTGGCAAAGAAGTTGTGACTACACAGCACAATCATGGGGAAAATTCAGAAACTAGGGCCAGTGACAAGTCAATAGAAATTGAACTCACTGCCGCGTGGGAAACGCAAAAGCAAACAAACGCCAATGGACCGCGACTGGATGCGCCATCCAACCGCAATGAATCCCAACCGTGTGCCACAATCTCGCCAGCTTCTGCACCGGCTGTGATGTAAAACTGGCGTTGCTTACTGAAGCGCTCCGGACAAACTTATAGCAGCTTGCAGCCGCGGTATGGAACGCATGCGGGCAGACAGTGAGTACGTAGCTGGAAGACCGGTGAAGGTGTCAACTCCACCATCCTTTGAAGATGATTAAAAAGCCTCTGCCATTCACTGGGAATTGTCCATGGCAGGTCTCATCAATTGTTGGATTTCCAGTCAAACAAAAGTGCCTCATTTAAGGGAGAGACTGATGCACATAAAATACCAACAGAGTATGTATCTGAGCTCTTCTCAGCTATTTCAATGGCAAAGCACCTTCAGCTATTGGACCTTGGTGATAATTCACTTACTTCAGAAATGGTAGAGCAGCTTTATGTTGCGTGGTCATCAAATCCAAGAGCCGGTACTCCAGTGAAGCACACTGACAATCAAATTGTTCACTTTAGTGTGGAAGGAAGGCAATGCTGTGGCCCAAGAAAATGCTGTCAGAGACTTTGTTGAAGCATTTTTTCAACTCTGATTAAGTTAATGTATAGTGTTAGTAGTTGTCTTAGATAACAGTTTTGTGTGGACATTTGATCCATGTCCTGCTTAATGTCCATGAAAATGGAAAAGGTTCCATCTATTAATTCTTCCAACTTGAGCCACACAAGAATGGGCTCTTTCTCCATTATATTTTGTTGTAAACTACAAAAAGAAGTCTGCAATCTTCCCTGGTCATGCTGATGTTATCCGGTAAATAGTTTTTTTTTCATGAACAGCTTATGATTGCAGACATTGTACATTTTTTAAAAGTTTTTGTTACTTTGAATTAAATCTCAAGCAAATCATTAAAATGCACCTTAACATGAAATTTGGGAAACTTGTACTTTTAGAATGTTAGAATCTGTGTGCTTAAGAACCAAAATTCTTCCAGACACAAACATTTGAACCTTAATGATTGTTTGTATGGAAGAATTCCCGGAACATTTATTTGAAATTGTTTGCTATGTTACAATTCTGCTACAATATATAAATAGCAACTCACAACTTTAGGATAATTAACATTGTCATAATCGTTTTTGTTATCTGTTAACAAGGCAGTTATGTGATTTGGTTTTATGTTAGCTCGTATAAATAGACATCTATATCAATGATAAAGTGAAGTGAGATTTTTGGTGTAAGTTTTTGTGATATTTTTATGTGAAATATTATTTTGTGTTGTTAGAGTTTTGTTTGTGTTTTTTAATTCCATCATTTGGTATCAGAGCCGATGGAGATCTGCGCCTGTGTATGATGATTGGATATGGATGAAAAACTGTGCCTGAGATGAAAGGAAGTCATGTGTTGAAATCTGTAATGATCAGGCATTGCAAGTCAATTAAATCATTGCGAAGGAATCTGGCGTAATGTTTGGCGATGCAACCAACGTGAAGCATTGTGGAGATATTAAGTGACGTATCAAAACTCTTGTTCCTGAGCATTGAAATTTTGCTGCGTATGGTTAAAAGTAAGTTTGAAAGGCATAATAAAGGGCTTTAATATTTAGTGCTGGACATATTTTGAACATTCAATGATGCAAAAAGCAAGTATGGCAGAATAAGGCGTTACATTATGTAATACTATTTGTAGTTATTTGAATTAGATAGACATTTGTTTATTTGATCAGATTTGTGAGAAGGTACCTGGAGAATAGCATATTTTTGCATTACTACCATTTTTGCAGAAGGTATGGAAATTAGAGCTACGAAGAGTATCAATTAAATGCTGAGAAATATGATTGGTGAAGGTATGTTTGACATGCCAATGACTGCAAAAGCCACAAGGAGAGAAAGTCATTTAGAGGCGCCATCGTAGAAGTTTACTGCGATAAAAGAAGGCATTCAAAATGTGATAAATTTGCGCTTGAATATGATAAGAGAAACTAATAAATTGTCAAGGAGATACTATGTTTTATCCGTTGTGTTTCTTTTTGCAGTCTTTTTGAAGGAGATCAAATTCATACTAGAGGAGGTCAAGCACAAGAAAATTTTCAAATAAGTGTAATTATTTCAGTTTTGGAGTAGCAGTATTGGAAAGTTAAAAATTGTTAATATGGGAGATATAG
>VDFB02184795.1:0-25391 GCA_007258455.2 Sequoia sempervirens | reverse complement strand
TGATGTCAACACTATTAGCATTGTTGTACTGAAGGCTATATATGTCGAGGATATTGAGAAAATTGTAATAAGAAGTTCTACAACTTGTCAATGGAACAATGAAGGTCATGAAGGTGTCTTGATGAGTATGTTGACAATCAACTATTGTGGACTAAAGGGTTTCTTGCTAAGTGTATCTAGTTTATCCATCGGTTTTAGAGGTTTGTACGAAGTCTGAGCAAGTTATGGAACCATGTCACTGAAGTTAGCCAAAGTTCTTCAAAGGTGTATCCAGTATGGAGTCTCCTTGAATCCCAAAAAGTGTGTGTTCAGAGTTTCTGAAGGGAAGCTTTTGGGACACATAATCTCAGAAAGGGGAATATCAATGGACCCAAATCGAGTTGAGTCCATTCTCAAGATAGCCATGCCAGGAAGCAAGAAAGAAATGAGGTCTTTCTTTGGGAAGATCAACTTCGTGAGAAATTTTATCACGGGGTTTGTAGAAATTGTAAAACCATTGAATGAAATGATGAAGAAAGATGGTATAATAGAATGGAGTAACGAGGAAAAGGCTTCATTTTATCAAGTCAAAAAATCCATTTTAGAAGTGCCAGCCCTTACCAGCCCTGACTACTTGAAACCATTTTATATCTATTCCTTTTCTTCTAAACATTCCTGTGTAGTTGTCCTAACTTAATGAAGAGAAGAGGCAGAGGAGAGGCCAATTGCTTTCTCATGAGTTCTCCATTCAAGAATGCCGAGAAGTACCCACCCTCGAGAAACAAGCTTTTGGCGCTTAGCCCGAACTCACAGCAGCTCAGCACTACATTCTCCTCGGCCAAATCAATATTGATGTAGTTCCCCGACGTCAGCCGGTGGAAGTCCCTACTCATGCATAGTGAGCTAGGAGAGAGAAGAGGGAAATGGGATGGCCATTCTTGTGGAGTTCCTCGATCTAGAGATACACCCTATGAGACTTGTTAGAGGTATGGGCCTATCTACGTCTATGGAGAATGCTGGTGACAACATCATTTTTCAGCAATACACAACCCAGTCCTTCTCCAATGACCCTTGGTATGTTGATATTGTCTATTTTATGCTCAACAATCGGTGTCCAAAAGGAATGAATGCAACTCAAAGGAGAGCGCTAAGAATGAAGAGTTCCCATTATATGCTCAAAGGAGGGTTGCTATACAAGAAGGATTTTGAGGGAGTGTACCTACGATGCCTTGATCAACAAGAGGCTAAACATGTGATCTTTGAGTTTCATGGGAAACACGGTACAGGTCATGGTTCTACAGATCCATAGGCACACCAGATCCTCAAATCTGGTTATTACTAGCCTTGTGTATTCAAAGATGCCCATCAGCATGTGAGAACATGTCACAAATGTTAGATTTATGCATCAAGAGAATGCCATGCAGCCATGCCATTGCAGTCTGTCTACGAAGTAAGACCATTTGCCCAATGGGCATTAGATTTTATTGGGGTAATCAACCCAAACTCTTCTGCAGGGCACAAGTTTATTTTGACTATTACTGATTATTGCATAAGGTGGACAGAGGCTATACCCTGCAAGAATAGCACAACAGATGTAGTGATCAAGTAACTCACCGAATGCATCACTACAAGGTTTGGGGTACCCTTCACATTGGTATGTGACAATGGCTCTTCTTTCTCTTCTGCTGAGTTTATTTCCTGGGCATATGATCACAAAATTGTCTTGAAGTATTCTTCAAACTATTACCCACAAGGCAATGGAGTTGTAGAATCAACCAATAAGAATCTCTTAGGGGTAATTAAAAAATTGTTAGAAAATAATTGTAAGGAAAGCTAGATGTGGAAACAATGCTCTTAACACCAAAACCTCAGAGAAGAATGCAGATATAATTTTAATTTTTCAATTACAGTTCAATTAAGATGCACTATGAAGTAGATAACAGAAATAGAGTATTTGACAATCACACATGAACACCAGATATACGTGGGAAAACCCTTACGGGAGAAAAACCCACCACACCAAGAGAAATCACTTTCTATTACAGTAATGGAGATTACATAGAAATGTCAGACTTATCTTTCTCATGTCTATTTACAGCAGCATTCACCATAAAAAATCTTGTACAGGAACCTTCAAGTTACAGTCTTTATAGATTAGAATACATTTTCTGATCATACAACCACCCAATAATCCGTCGATGCAACCAACAGATCACCATATGCAATCACCGAGTATATCCATGTCGATCTCTGTCTGTCAAGCTTCCTCACAGAACCATCACAAAGAATAATCTTCCAACTGTTCAAATTCGGCTTCTCCTATTGGTCCATGAGACTCCACATAGGATGGTCAAATGGTCAAAAGAGATTCAAGCTTTGTTGGCATCTCGGTGAGACACTAACAGTGTTTCCTCGATGCCCAAAAGCTTCATATCGATGTCGCCAAGAGTTATTGTTATCGCCAAGATGTTTCACCGAGCTTACAACTTGTATCGGCTTCAGTTTTCCTTTCAGAAAGACTATCGCTCTTGCCAAGACATCTCAACAAGCCTTCTTGTGTTACATCGAAGCACCAAACAGTCGACGAGACCTATCACTTTCGCCAGGAGATCATAGCGAGGTCCAAAAGTTTCATAGATATGAGTTTACCATTTGGCAAGAGTATCATTCTTCACCAGGACCTCACGCCGAGTCATTAAGGGTTATATCGAAGTCACATGTTATACCGAGCTCCAAAGAATAGTCAGCAAGAATTAACACCTTCGCCAAGAGTTCTTATCGAACACATATATGTTACACCGATGACCACCGTTTGCCATGAGTCTTACCAAGAATAAACTTCAACATCAGCGAGACATAAACACATCGCCGAGACAACATAATGAAACAATCATTGTTACTCCGATGAACCCAGGTGTATTCCCATCGGCGAGACTTTAACTATTTGTTGGGACATCATAGCGAGAACCATTTAGTTATCCCGAAGACTTCAATACAAAAAATACTGTCGGCGAGACTTTAACACATCGCCCAGACTTCTTCCCAAATGAAGCCTTTTGGCCAAGGGTCTCAACAATAAGCGATAGAATGGCCTGTTGGCCAAAGATCTCCATAGGTAGTAAGAGGTCACCCCGAATGCTTCTTGTCACAGTGATAGACTCCAAATTGTAACCATTTGGTGAGACTCCTCCAAGGTCACAATGACCTATACAAAACATGGTGTTCCAAACTGCTCGTCGGCCAAACATAGAAGATGTCACACCGACTTGGCTCCAATGGAGGTTTCAGCCTGTGATGATTGAGGCATACTTTTCCAACAATCTCCCACTTGACGAAGATCACACAGGCACCTCCAGAGCATAACATAAATTACTAAAAATCATGGGCACTAAGGCCCATTGAACTGGCACACCACCTGAACTTGTCTATGCTCATTGGCTTCGTCAATGCATTTGCAACATTCTCCAAAGTATCAACTTTTTCCAAACTAACCTTTCCATCCTCAACCATATCTTGTACAAAGTGGTACTATACATCTATATGTTTCATCTTGGCATGGAAAGTTGGATTCTTTGCCAGAAAAATTGCACTCTGACTGTCACAGAAAATAGTTATCTCCCCTGCATCAAAACCAATGTTAGAACACAAACATTTTAACAAAACTACTTCTTTACAAACATGAGTAGCTGCCATGTATTCAGCCTCCGTGGTGGACAAAGTTACTATAGCCTACTGCTTGCTCATCCAACTCACTGCACCACCATTCATCATGAAATGTATCCACTGGTGGACCTCCTGCTGTCAGTGTCCCCTGCCCAATCAGAATCCACATAGCCTCGAATATTGAGAGTCCTCTGTGATTCAACCAAATTACCATGCTAACACAAATCAAAATCTAAAGTGCCCTTCAAATATTTGAAAACTCTCTTTACAACATCCCAATGTGTCCTTCCAGGATTAGCTATAAACCAACTAAGAACTCCCACTGCTTGGGCAATGTCTGGCCTTATACAGACCATTGCATACATGAGACTGCAAACCGCACTAGCATAGGGTACACTGGTCATGTCCTCCATCTCAGTAGGATATTTTGGACAATCCTCAATAGATAGCTTCGTTCCCTACAAGACTAGAACCACTAGTTGTTTGCAATCATTCATATAAAATCTCTCAAGAACAGTCCTAATATACTTACTCTGACTAAGCCATAGTTTTCTATTCTTCCTGTCCCTGGTTATCTCCATCCCCAAAATATACCTTGCTGCACCAAGATCCTTCATTTCAAACTTAGCAGATAATTGAGACTTAAGATCAGAAATCATTAGCTTACTATTGCCTATGAACAACATATCATCAACATAGAGAGCAATAATAAGAACTCAATCACTTTCAGCTTTATAATATACATAGTGATCAGATTTTGATCTCACAAATCCCAAAGGAAATACAAAAGTATCAAATTTTTGGTACCACATTCTAGGTGATTGCTTTAACCCATACAGAGACTTCTTTAATTTGCATACCAGTTTTTCTTTACCTTTTTCAACAAAGTGCTTAGGCTGGGACATATAGATTTCTTCTTCAAGATCACCATGAAGAAATGTTGTCTTCACATCTATCTGTTCAACCTCTAAGTCATACGCTGCTGCAAGTGACAAAAGAAATATGATAGATGTCAGCTTTGCTACAGGAGAAAAATATCCCCATAATCAATTCCCTTGACCTGGGAATAACCCTTTGCAACCAGTCTTACCTTGTACTTTTCTACATTGCCATCCAAACCAATCTTTTTCATAAATACCCATTTTGCAACCCACAGGTTTTTTTCCTTCAGGCAAGGGCACCAAACTCCAGGTATCATTCTTTTCTAATGATGCCATCTATTCTTCCATAGCTTCTAACCAAGAGTCTGAATCAAACATTCTAAATGCCTCTTTTATAGTCCTAGGCTCATCAGTGCTAGAAATCAAAGCATAAGCACAAGTAGAATCAATCAAAGAGAACCCATACATATCAGGTTGTTTTCTTTCTCAGGTTGACCTCCTCACTAGATGAGGCTGAGGTTCTTTTTCTTCTTATGAACTTTCAGAACTACTTGAGCTCTCCTCATTTTAAGTTACATTTTGAATTTTCAATTCCTCTTTCTCTGGTGTAGGAGGAATTACAGCTACATCCTTATTGTTTTCTAACTTTGTCTCTGACTGCAGATCCAAGGTAGAATGTTTCAACTCATGAAATATTGCACTTTTTCTATATACAACCTTCTCTGTATCAAGATTCCAAAGCTTTTATCCCTTTATGCCAGCACTATAGCCAATAAAAATACATTTGATAGCCTTATTCTCCAATTTAGATCTTTTCACATCTGACATATATGCATATGCTTCACAGCCAAAGACTCAAATATGTCTAAGAGATGGCTTCTTACTAGACCATGCTTCCAAAGATGTTTTCTCAACAAGAGTAGAGTTTAGAGACCAATTAATCAAGTAACATGTAGTAGATACAGCCTCAACCCAGAACTTCTCCTCCAAGCCAGCACTACTGAGCATACTCCGTACTCTCTCCATCACTGTCCTATTGAATCTTTATGCAACTCCATTCTGCTGTGGAGTATAAGGTGTAGTCTTATATCTTTTAATCCCATGGTATTTACAGTATCTTTCAAATTCATCATAACAAAATTCATCACCATTATTAGTCCTTAAGCATTTTATTTTTCTACTAGTCTGATTTTTAACAAGATTTTTAAATTCTTTAAACTGACTAAACACTTCTGATTTACTTTTAAGAAAATATACAAATGCTCTTCTTGAATAATTATCAATGAATGACATGTAGTATCTTGACTTGGACAAAGAAGGAACATTCACTAGACCAAATACATCAGAATGAATATAATCTAGCAAACTAGAAGATTTATGAGGACTGGAATAAAAAGAAACACGATGCTGCTTTCCATATATACAATGCTCACAGAATTCAAATTCAAGATTACAATCTTCAAGCCCCTCAACCAGGTTTTTGTTCTTCAAGGTTTTTAAACCTTTTTCTCCTATGTGGCCTAACCTATGATGCCAGAGCATAGTATTCTCTGCTAGAAGTTTTACTTCCATAGAGTTTACATAATTAGGGATATTTCCCTCTTTGCCTCCATGAGTAGATTTCAATGACTTTCTAGAGACACTGTTACATTGAATAACATGTGCATCCAGCTTGTACAAGGTACCAATTCGAGCACCTCTAGCTAGCACCATTGAACCTCTAGTCATATTGCAGCCATTTCCAGAGAACGTGACTTGTACTCCAATATCATTCAGCTTACTGACAGACAATAGATTTTTAGCCAGACCTGGTATGTGCATAACATCCTTGATCCCCTTTACTCTGCCGTCAGGGAATTGCATTCTGACTCTTCCATGACCAAAAATTTCCAAAGTCGAATCACTTTCCAAGTACACCTTTCCACCATCATATTCTTCATACTTCATGAATCAGTCTCTATGAGATGTCATGTGAAAAGATGCACCAGAATCAATCAGCCAGACATCATCTGATGCCTATGTAGTCAAGGCAGTAATGAAGGCATCTGAATCAGCCTGAGAAGAATCATTGTTGGAAGAGTACTTCTTCTTTTTCTCCTCTTTGCAATCCTTTCGGACATGACCAGGTTGCCCACAGTTCCAACATTTCACCTTGGACTTCTTTCCAGGAGACTTTTATCTCCCCTCTGATTTTGATTTTGATTTCTTATCCTTCTTCTTGCCTTTCTCTTTCGGTCTTCCTTTGATAGCAAGAGCTTCCTTCACCATCTCAGAAGATTTCCTTCTCATCTCTTCTGACAGCAAAGAACCAACATCTTCCATCTTGAAATTCAATGTTGTACTCCCAATAACCATCACCAGATGATCCCAAGAGTCTAGAAAAGAACACAATAGAAGCATACAACAATCCTCTTCATCCATTTTTACACCAATAGATGTCAATTGAGAAATTAGCATATTAAATGCATTCAAATGATTAGCTACAGACCCTCCTTCCTACATTCTCAAAGAATACAACTTCTTCCTCAGGAACAGTTTATTCACCAAGGACTTCCCCTGATAAATAAATTCCAGTCTCTTCCAAAAAGAAGATGTCGTCTTCTCCTCATGCAAATTTAGAAGAAGTGAGTCTACCAAATAGAGCCTTATCAGCCCCTTAGACTTCCTATCTGCAAGGTCCCAATCTTCTTTCTTCATGCCTTTAGGTTTAGTTCCAGACACAACAATCCAAAGATCACGATCCACTAAGAGATCCTCCATCTTGAGTTTCCACAACTCAAAGTTACTGCCATTGAATTTCTCTATTTCAATCTTTCTAGATGTGCTAGCCATCTCAACTTGTAATCAGAAATAACAAACTCTATAAGACTCCCACTAAACAGAATTGACTCAAAAAACCCAACATACCCACAAGGATAACATAACTGGCCAGGCTCTGATACCACTTGTAAGGAAAGCTAGATGCAGAAACAACTCTCCTAACGCCAAAACCTCAAAGAAGAATGTAGATATACTTTTAATTTTTCAATTACAATTCAATTAAGATGCACTATGAAGTAGATAGTAGAAACAGAGTATTTGACAATCACACATGAACACCAGATATACATGGGAAAACCCTTATGGGAGAAAAACCCACCACACCAAGAGAAATTACTTTGTATTACAGTAATGGGGATTACATACAAATGTTAGACTTATCTTTCTAGTGTATGTTTATAGTAGCATTCACCATGAACAATCTTGTACATGAACCTTCAAGTTATAGTCTTTACAGATTAGAATACATTTTCTGATCATACAACCACCCAACAATTCGTTGATGCAACCAATAGATCACCATCTGCAATCACCAAGTATATCCATGTCGATCTTTGTCTATCAAGCTTCCTCACAGAACCGTCACAAAGAACAATCTTCCAACTGTTCAGATTCGGCTTCTCCTATTGGTCCATGAGACTCCACATAGGATGGTCAAATGGTCAAAAGAGATTCAAGATTTGTTGGCATCTCGATGAGACACTAACAGTGTTTCCCCGATGCTCAAAAGCTTCATATCAATGTCACTAAGAGTTATCGTTATCGCCAAGATGTTTCACCGAGCTTACAACTTGTATCGGCTTCAGTTTTCCTTTCGAAAAGACTATCGCTCTCACCAAGACATCTCAACGAGCCTTCTTGTGTTACACCAAAGCACCAAATAGTCGGCGAGACCTATCGCTTTTTCCAGGAGATCATAGCGAGGTCCAAAAGTTTCATAGATGTGAGTTTACCATTCGGCAAGAGTATCATTCTTCACCAGGACCTCACGTCGAGTCATTAAGGGTTATACCGAAGTCACATGTTATACCGATCTCCAAAGAATAGTCGGCAAGACTTAACACCTTCGTCGTGAGTTCTTATCAAACACATATATGTTACACTGATGACCATCGTTTTCCATGAGTCTTACCGAGAATAAATTTCAACATCGGCGAGACATAAACACATCGCCGAGACATCATAACGAAACAATCATTGTTACTCCGATGAACCCAAGTGCATTCCCGTCGGTGAGACTTTAACCATTCATTGGGACATCATAGCGAGAAACCTTTAATTATCCCGAAGACTTTAATACTGAACATACTGTTGGTGCCGAGACTTTAACACATCGCCCAAACTTCTTCCCAAACAAAGCCTTTTGGCCAAGGGTCTCAACGATAAGCGATAGAATGGCCTGTCAGCCAAAGATCTCCATGGGTGGTAAGAGGTCACCCCGAATGCTTCTTGCCACAGTGATAGACTCCAAAGTGTAACCGTTTGGTGAGACTCCTCCAAGGTCACAACGACTTGTACAAAACATGGTGTTCCAAACTGCTCGTTGGCCAGACATAGAAGATGTCACACCAACTTGGCTCCAATGGAGGTTTCAGCCTGTGATGATTAAGGCATACTTTTCCAACAACAACCCTAGGGACTGGCACACCCAGCTGAGATTTGCATTATGGGCAGATAGGACTAGGATTAAGGCTGCTTTAAGGACTTCACCATACAAGTTAGTGTATGGAAAAGAGCCTGTGTTCCCTATCCACCTCCAAATACCTATCCTTTAGTTCATGCAGAAATTCTACTCTAGTGACAATAAGATAGAAGTAAGATTAGTTGCTTTGTTAAAGTTAGAACAGAGAGATGCTGCCTTGCAACAATTCTTTAGGCACCAGGCTGTCGTCAAGTGTTGGCTTGAAAAAAGATCCAAAATCAAAGCTTTTAGGATATCAGACCTTGTGTTGTTATGGGATAAAGCAAGTGAAAAGAAGGGAAGTCAAAAGAAATTCGATAAGCTCTGGTTAGGTCCTTATTAGATTGCTGAGATCCTAGGAGAAAATGCTTTCTGATTGAGTAGTTTAACTAGAGAACCTGTTCCATTTCCTATCAATGGACAATTTCTTAAACACTATTTTGAGTCATGAGGTTAGTACTTTTGCTCGGTGATGCTTCTATGTAAATAGTTTCTGCTTGTAAATAATTTATGTGTGTAAATAACTCTGTCCTTTATGTGAGTAATCTACTCCTTTGGTTGTAAATAATTTGCTGTCTAATTGTTTGTCCTTTCTCTCTGTCTTTTTGTTTCCTTTGTTCTTTTGGTTTCTGTTTTGTTTTGTTCTTTGGGGTCTATCTGTTCTTTCCATCTTGAAATGATGGGTCATTATCTAAAGCATACTTTGGTTGATTAGGAGGGAAGTAGTTTAGATATTTTTAGGTTTGCTGATTGGGTGATTTTGTCCTAAAACTTTTTCTTTATGCCCATTGTCAATAAGAGCTGTGGAAAGTATTGAAAACAAGGTACAAAGTAAATAACCTTCATTAGCTCCCTCTGAATCTATCACAAATCATCAGCATCATCTCCTCTTGTAATGGTATATTTGTCCTAGGATGATAGTGTTGTAAGATTTGAGTGAAAAATCCGATCTCCTAAGTGTTGTTATGAGGTCCATGGTAGTTTTCAACCCAGAACAGATGTTAAATATCTGGCATATTGAAAAAAAAAATTGATTGAATGAAATATTTGAAACTCTATGAGAAAAAAAAAGAGAACTATTTAAAGAGAAAAGAAGACTCAATATGAATGGGTGATTCCAGTATCTCTACCGGGGCTATGGACGCCTGACTGGCAGTAGAGTTATGCTGTGAGAAAACTAGAGGTATCTTTGTCAGGGCTATGGACGCCTAATTGGAAGCAGAGCAATGCCCAGGATATCATTGCACGACAACTAAAGGGAATCAAATCATGTAGTTCAAATCTTACACATTGTTGTTCAAAAGATGAGGAAAGCTTTACAAAAGGATGATGCGCCATCAAGCACACACATAGATCCAGAGGTAGCTAGTGTTGGTTTACATTTGAGATTCTAGCTCAACCTTGGCTGTTAAAATTGACCTAACTCAAGTTATGATATTCGTAAACTAGGAGTTCTGGGTAGCTTAATTCTTCAATTTCTTTAAAATGGTTAAACCATTTTCCCAGCCGAGTCACCATTTGTTATGCCCTGCATAACCACCCCATTTTATTCTGGAACAAAATGGGTCCCCCTTTTCTTTTTGTCCTTTTTTGGGGCCTTTGGTTTTCTACCTTAGGCATTTCTCTTTTAATTTTTTCAAAAGCGAAACCAGGACCAATATCAGGCTTGGAATAACATCCAAGTTTTGGTCTTGTTCCATTCCCGGTTTCGGTTCTGATAGTTCCTTTGTTTTCACCTGTCTTTTGTTCTATCGAAACCGGGTCTGGATCTGAACCTGAACGTTGAATTCTTTCAAGGTTTTTGGTTCGTGTTTTGTCCCAACTCCTACTCCGCTTTTATTTTCTCTCTCCTTCATTGGTCATTTTCCCTTTGGTTTGGTGTCCAGTGCCTTAGGTATTTTATTTTCAACCATAGCCATTTTTATTTTTATTTTAGCGGGCCCGAAATTGAAATGGAAACCGAACTTGGATTTCCTTCCAAGTTCTGTTTTATGTTCCTTCCCAGTCTCAGTTACGCCTCTTTTGTTTTCTTGTCTCACACATTTTTGTGTTGTACTAGTGGACCCAGAACTAAAACTAGGACAAAACCCCGGAACTTCAAAAGTTTTTGGTTCAGATTTGGTTCTGGTCCCAATTCTGCTGTGTTCGTTTGTTTTTGCCCCGGTTCTGATCGATTGGTCACGGGGTGTTCTTCTTCCTTTCCCCTTTTTTCTTTTTATTCTTTTGGTCGTCTCCTTGTATGATTGTTGGAGGCGGGATCAAGATGGAATCAGAAACTAAAAATTTGAATAAGTTTCAGTCTCTGATTTAGTTCCGCCCCCACCCCCACTATGTTTTGCCCGGGATCGATTTTTGCTCTGATCCCGCCTATGTGTGTTTTCGTTGGGTTTTCCACTTGATTTTTGGTTTCCTTTGTAGACACAGAGCCAGAACGAGGGCTAAACTTGGAAATTTTGATTATTTTCATTGTTAGTTCCCGTCCCAACTCCAGTCCCAGTTCTGATTTCTTTTTGGTTCTGCTCCCGCCAGTTTTGAGGCTAGGTGTTGTTTCCAGTTTAGTTTTGGTTCCGCCTCCGCCAAATTTAGGTATCTTTTTGTTAAAATTAAAGGCATGATATTAATGATATATTTTATGTACTTTTGGAACTAATAGAGGCGCTTGTTTTATAGGATTCATTTGGGATCTGCCGGTCACCATGACATTTTAAATTGCCATAGGTTTTCATATGTCTCCCCGACGTGCGGAAGTCTTGCCGAAGGGCAAGGTGGTATCGACATAGCGGTTTGATTTCAGAGGGAAGTCTCACTGACAAGGGAAGCGAAGCATGGACTGATTGACTACCCCTATGAAGAAGATCAATGGGATATGGGCGACATGGATCTGCTATGTGAATGCATCGGTGGAGCAGCTCGGGAGCGATGGCATCTAACAGGGAAGGCTGAAGGCTATTTTCAGAAAGGGGGTCAACATCAATGGATCTAGAATGGGAAAAGGGCCTAAGGGAAGAAAGAAGCCATGAGTCATAGTGACAATTGTGAGTTTTTCTAGAAAAAGTAGCTCGACATTAATGGTGATGCTTTAGGGCATTCATGGCGGCTCTGATGAAATTCAAGGATGGACACGGGGGCTAGAAGTAAATGTGGTAGGTTGCAAAAGATCTAAGATCATCCCTAGAACAATCCTTCACCGACATATACAACAGGGATGTGCATTTAATGCAGAACCAACTTTATTGAAAAGATCTGGATGCCGATCCTTCTAAAGGAAGATATTTTGTAAACCCTAAAACAAGGGCCAGCGCATTCTTTTTGTTACACTCTGTATATATGTGGCATTTTTCCTCTTTGTAAAGGGGGTTAGAAAAGTAAGAATTAGAAGTGGGTTAGAAGAAATAGAGACAGTTATAGGAGATCATAGAGTAGGCAGGTCTAGAGATAGATTTTCAAGAGTATGAATTCTTTGAAGGATAGGAGAGACAGGGCTGCATCCTGATTCTTATAATGGGAGCTTATTTTGTCTTCTTAGTCAAGAGTGAGATTCAGCATAGGAAGGAATGTATTTTTCAAGTTCTCTTAGTATAGGTGGGAACAATCTGAAGATATAGGTTTTATGTACACTGGTGATTGTGCTAGATTTGTAAATGTTGCTTATCTATTTTACCAACAGTAGGAGTAACTAGACTCAAATCTACTTCACATTGTGTTCTAGAATGGTATTTATCTTGAGTTAATCATTTGATTTTGAAAGCTTTTAAGGAATGAAATCTTATTTTGTGTTTTGTTTAAATGGTAACTTATAATCAGTTGTTGAAAGGTAACAAGTCTGGTTAAGTTAGATGAATTATCATTCTTTTCAGTACCAAAGCCTTGATCTATCTTTTGTTGTTTCTTTAAAAACCCTGGTTAGAGTATATTTAAATTCATGCTTGATCTTAAAACAATCCAGAAGCTCACACCAGCAGGCCCCTTGAACATTATTGTTACATTGACCACTAAGCAACATCAGCACAGTTGAGAACCAACTATAAAGACCTTGGGAGCTAAGATATCCATATGTTGTCTTTCTCTTTCAGGAGAAACAGAGTAGAAATATTTTGTTTAATTGTTGTTGTGCCATCTGGACCGTCAACAGTGCAAAAGAAAGAACAAAAGAAATAGAAGTGCGAGAGAATCCTAAAATTATGAGGTATGTAAAGTTAAATCATTCTGAAGATCAAATTATAGGAGATAAGAATAAAAGTGTGTAGACTAGATGAAGGATTGCAGAAGAGTATTGTCTGATTTCCAAGATTGAGCCTAACAATGTCAATGAAGCTTGTAATGATGAACACTAGATGGAAGCTATGAAAGAAGAATTGATCCAAATTCAAAAGAATGATACATGGATTCTTGTTCCCAGACCTAAAGATAAAAATGTGATTGATACTAAGCGAGTCTTTCAGAATAAGCTGAATGAACAAGTTCACGTGGTATGGAATAAAGAAAGACTAGTATGTAAAGGGTATTCACAAATGGAAGGTATTGATTGTGAAGAAACCTTTGCCCCTATTGCTAGAATTGAAGCTGTAAAATTATTTTTTCTTATGCCGCATATAAGAACTATAAAATCTATCAAATGGATGTGAAGTTAGCATTTCTAAATGGTGAGTTAGAAGAAGAGGTATATGTTGAACAACTAGATGGATTTCAACTGACTGACAAGGAAGACATGGTTTTTCGACTGAAGAAAGCACTGTATGGACTCAAGCAATCCCCTAGATCCTAGTATGCTAGACTGGATAAATACTTACTAAACCTTGGATTCAATAAAGGTATTGTTGACAACAACTCGTATTTAAAGATGGATCATGATAAAGAATTGATTATTGAAGTCTTTGTTGATGACATTATTTTTTGGAGGAGATGATGATCTATGTATGAAGTCTATTGATGAAATCAAAAGTGAATTTGAAATGAGTATGATTGGAGAAATGAAATTATTTCTGGGATTGCAAGTCACTTAGTTGGACAATGGGATTTTCATATCTTAGTCCAAATATGTGAGAGATTTATTGAAGAAGTTTGGCATGGAAGACTCAAAGCCTATTGGTACACCCATGATAACCGGATGCAAGTTAACACATAATGATGATTATCCTAAGGAAAATCAAACAACATACATGTTAATGATTGGAAGATTGCTCTACTTAACTCAAACCAGACTAGACATCATGAATGTTGTGTGTATGGTTGCTAGATTTCAAGTTGATCCACAAGAATCTCATGTGACTGTTGTAAAGAGAATTTTCAGATGTTTGAAAGGAAAGTTGATTTTGGGTTTTGGTATCCTAAAGATGATGATCTTATCTTAAGTGCCTATAGTGATGCATATTGGGTAGTAGATGTAGATGATAGGAAAAGAACTAGTGGTGGTGCCTTCTTCCTAGGGAAGAAGCTGGTGTCTTGGTTTGAGTAAAAAGAAGAATTTCATTTCCCTATCTACTACTGAGGTAGATTATATTGCTACTGCAAATAATTGTACTCAAGTGTTGTGGATGAAACAGATATTGAAAGATATCAGAGTTATATATGATGAGCCTACTGCCATATATTGTGACAACTCAAGTGCAATAAACATATCGAAGAATCTAGTGCTACACTCTAAGACCAAGCATATATCAATCAAGTTTCACTTTCTGAGGCAAAAAGTAAGTGAGAAAGAAGTCAAACTGGAGTATGTGTCTACTGAAGAACAGATTGTAGACATTTTCCCCAAGTCGTTGCCAAAAGATACCTTTGAGTATCTTAGAGGGATGCTAGGGGTAATTACCCCTCCTAATACATGAACTAGAGATGCATTGATTTGCATCAATCTATGCACTTCGTGATCATATTCTGATTGGGATTGATGTTGTGGTGCCTAGTACTTAGGGGGAGTAGTCAAATGTGCAAATATGTGTTTCAGAGCTTGTACAGGAGACATCTTTTTCATTGATGTCAAAGGGGGAGAAGTGTAATGTGAAAAATATTTCTAGAAGAAAACAGTTGAGGAGAAAATTCAGAACCTAAGGAAGAGTAAGTGTTATTGTGTTGATGGTATTTTTCACATCATGTGTTGCCATCAATGCCAAAGGGGGAGATTGTTGGATGTTGTGGTTGTATTGCTGATATGTGGTTGTCATTGATGTCAACACTATTAGCATTGTTGTATTGAAGGCTGTATATGTCGAGGATATTGAGAAAATTGTAATAAGAAGTGCTACAGGTTGTCAATGGAACAGTGAAGCTCATGAAAGTTTTGTTGGAACTGTAAAAATCTGATGATTTTACATATTATTTTCACTCATAAATTTCCAAATTGGTCCTACCATGTGCAAGTTTCACCCATTTTTTTCCATATTGCCCCATTGAATCCATCGGGTCATGCAATTTCCATATTGTAGTTCTTGTAGGCATAGGTCTATGATTGTCTCCCAAACCCATGTTGCTTGTGCGTTAACATACATTTGTTGCAGGTATTTTGGCAAGACTTGTCCATTGTTACAGTGACTGGAATTCACCTGTGGGTGGCTATCGGCATAACATTCATGTTGTTTCGGCGACCAGGGATGCACTTATCGGCAGGAGTTTTGTCATCAAGGTATTGTCTCATCAAATGTGAATTGTCTTCCTGACTTGTGCATATGGAGGTCTATTAGTTAGAGCTTGGCGGTATCGGCATTGTGTCTTGGAAAATATATTTTATCTTACCAACTGGTGGTGGGAGGATTCATATCGGTATAAGTTGGAGCTATCAACGTGAGGTCTTGGCGAGTGACCTTCGGTCTTGCCGACACTTCATATGAGTTTTTGCTTCAGTAAAGCATAAGGTCTTTGGTGAAGGGTCATAGCGATGTGCACATGTCTCACCGATGGAGCATAAGGGTTTCTTTAATATGGCTTTCGGCGAAAGGTTGGCATTCTCTCAGTGACACACAAAGTGAAAAAGGGGCTTTCGGTATGAATAAGTGAACTCTATGGGACCTTTCCTCGATTTTGAAATGTCTTGGTGAAAGCGAGTGGGAGTTGCTTCTCGGTGAGAGTTTTCTCTTAACTCAATGACTCAGGATGGATGAACATTTTGGAAAAGGTTTGATCTTCGGTGAGTGGTCACAGCGAACTCTTGTGGTCTCACCGACAGGCATAGTATGGATTCACTTCAGCTAGACATGTTGCTTTCGGTGCAAAGTCATAGCGATTTCATTTTGTTACACCAACCGGAAACTAAATGAATGGATCGAAAAGAGATAAGGTTCTCAATAAGAGGTCTCAGCGAGTGACCTTCGGTCTCACCGATGGAAAACAAAGGGGTCTCTGTCAGTGTGTGTTTTGTGATAGGGACAAGGTTGGATTAAGACAAACACTGTCTCAATGCTCCGGGTCTCACCTTGATGAACCCCATTTGGTGTCACTCTCCACCACCAAACCTATAGGTCCTATGCTTTGTAGGCACCCCTGGTTCTTCTAGGCCAAACCTACTATCATTTCAAGTCCATCAACCAATCAAATCTTGGTGCTTCGCCATGTTTCCTCCTTTGGCCTTTAATCAGCCCTAAAAGCCAAATAACCTTCAACCTTTCATCAAGGTTCTTGTAGGGGTTTGAAGGGCTTTCAAAAGCTTCAAAATGACCAATCTAGAGTCCTTGTGCAACCACAAACCTCCAACTTCCCATCGCTTCCTCAAGGTTCCTTCCTAGGGTTTGAAAGGCTAGTAGCCTTGAACCCAAATTAGGTCTCTGACAGGGGTAAAATTGATTTCCCACCTAAACCCACCAAAGAATCTAAGTTATTGGCTTAGGAATTTCATTTCCCCTACCTACACCTTCTAGATTTCTAGGGTCTTAGCCATGTCCAGGCCGTACTCTGCCCTCATGCAAAAACTACCCAAAAACTAGGGTTTGCAAACTCTGCAAAACTATTTCCAGACTGTCAAAAATTTCTCACCACAAAAAACTTAGTAGAATCTCCTCCTATTCACCATGGGTTGCCAAGACCTTCCCCTAAATTCACAAAAAAAAAATCTCTTCAAAATCTTTCTTCCCCTGCAAGATATAAACCTTTTTCTCCAAGTGTAACGCCCGTCGTGCAAACCCCAGAGAACACACATAATGCAAATAATTTTTTTTTTAAATCATAAAAGTAAACATGCAATAACACTAAACCATAAGCACATAACATATTACATAGCATTAATACACTTGGTTCTCTGGGGCACGCGAGGTTACATCGCAACAACTAAACACAAGTAAAGATAAAGATTACAACATAACTATTAACTTTATAATAACCATAACAATGATACATCCCATAACCATGATGCGAGCATAACAAACATCGCATAATTACATCCATGATAAATCTCTTAATAGAGTTACAAAAGAGCCTAACTATTACATCACTGTTATAATATTACATTACAATTTTCTTTGATAAATGAATTACATTGAATTTCCCAACATGGGGATTGATACAAGTATAATGAAATATGAAGTACAACTGATCACTGGTACACCTCCACTGCGGAAAGCTGAGAAGACAAGACGCCGATGGGGAACCCAACGGGTGCGGAACACGTTCCACCCAACCATGTGAATTACAAGTAACTCACCCCCCGTGCTCAGAGGTGACGAGGAAGTGAACCCGACCATGAATGTCAGCCCGACTCAATAACAACATGATACAAAACAAGTACAACTCAAGCATGCAATGCACAACCATCGATGTTCTCAAATCACATAAAAAGTAAAACCAAGAAACTCATCATGATAACATGAAGTACTATCACTTAACAATCATGAATCAAATTCATAAGAATTCAAAGAAACATCATAAAGAGATAACATCCAGAGGCAACAACAACAAGCATGAGGGTGTCAAGTGGAGAGTGTCATCACATGGCTCTCATGGGATTCTCCTGGCCCTTCCTCCAACTGAGGCACCGACACCCATCTATGGATCTCCTGGCCCTTCCTCCTAACTGAGGTGCCGACACCATAGGGTAGCTGATGCGGAGCCAATAGTCTCTCGTGAAGACGAGACTATGACTATGCCGACCACGGCCTTCTTAGTCTATCACTAGTCTAAGGTAGCCCTAATGCATAGCCGAGGAATCTAATGTTTTATTATCTTGTGTTTTTAAACTACCCAACCCCCTAATTCTATTGTTTAGGTTATCACTTGTTTAGCTTACTCATTCGTGGGTTATCCTGAGCCCTTCCTCATCCTCAGACACTGGCGCCCACGAAGAGCCACTCTCCCTCCTATGACCCCTAACATAACTCAAGTAGGCAAGGGTTGAACAAACACATATAAATCATAAAACCAAAATCCAATACACGAGGCATTAACCATCTCGCAACTGCACATAATCAAAAGACTTGCAAACCCCTCCAACCCTTCCTAACATAACACCAATAACGCTCAAAAGCATGAACAAAGGTAAATACACTTTAAATCACAAGCCTCTGGAACAAGATTTTCACAGACCAATACGGTTCCCACATCAACAACTCTGAACAAAGAAAACCATGACAACCAGAAAATTCAGACAACGTTACAAGGTTGCACCACTACGTTTAATTCCACTCTCGATTATGTAGCCAATTACAAATGTCGCAACAAGGTCTACAATCATTGTTGTATAACAAATTTGTTTAACTAAAAAATTAGGAACAGCGTCATTTTAAAATATATCAAAATCTCTTAAATAATATCAATCATCAAGTATTTAATTTCAAATACACAATTAAATTCTTACAATATAATAAATTAACTTTAACATTAAAGAATCAAAATTCCATTAAAAAAAACATGATTTTAAATACCCCAATTAAAATAACTCGAATAAAATATATTACAATTCTAATTTAATTAAATATATATAGATATATATATATACATATATATTGGTATATATATATATTAAAACATAAACAAAAACATAAATAAAGCAATAAATAAAAATTAACTTTTAAACAAATCCAAACCATAAGCCATGGCTTACACAACCGGCCGCGGCTGGTACAGCCGCCCTTACGGGCTGCTGTATGCAGCAGTCCGTAATGACTGCTGTGTGCAGTTCATGACTGCCTTGGGGCAGGGGCGGGGTACGGCCTAGCTGACCCCTCCCTAACCCCCATACAAATAAATTTAAAAACTAAAAACGAATTTTGATTTCTGGTTTTAACATAAATTTTATTTAATTTTTATAAAAAGGACGGACACAATAACAAACGCCCAGTACAACACGGGTTCCAAAAAAATCACGAGCTACAGAAACATGATTCCCCATTTTCTTTATATAAAAATATCTTTGGTAAGAAAAAATTTCGATATAACCCAAAAACGAATATCACATAAAATAAATTTTGATTTCTATTAAAACTAAAAACTCAAAATATGACATACCATATTTCGATTTCCGATGGATTTACAATTTATTTACCAGACGTACGGTCGACGGTCGACGCACAGTGCCAAAGGAAATATAAAAAGATACATATAGATATATAGAATTTATACATATAGATATATATATATATGAAGGAATATATATATATATATACATATATATATATATTATATGTATATACTCTTTTTGCATATAAATAAAAAAAATAGAGAGTAAAATACAGAACATCAAATAGATCCATCACAGATCCAAATATTGAGAAAACTCCAATTATATTTTCATCAATAACTAAATCATCTTTTCTACAATCCTATCATTTATAAATTAAATGTTTCAGAAGATCGGGGTTCTTGTTTTGACAAAAAAATTGGACAGTATAATAACTGTGATTTTCTTTGTTTCTAGTCTAATAACTTGCCCTAGTTTTCAGTTCAACAGAAGTTTTTCCTATATTCACAAAAATCATTTTTATAAAATATATTTTTCTTTTCTGAAGCAGACAGATAAAAGAAAGGGTACGAGAAAAAGACTTCAAGAGGAACCTGGTGTCCAAAGCTTATTCGACAAATCTGAAGATGCCTGCTTGACTCTGATGCCCTCGAACTCAATTCCACTTCTTAATCTAGAAAGAACTCCCCAAGCCAACACCAGTAACAGATTGAAGATAATTTCCTTCTTAGAGCTCTCCTCAAACAATAGCAAAGAATTCCAAACTAATCTCTTCAGATTCACAAGTACATAGACAATGTTTTCAGCAACTCAATCTCTCCCTGATCTTCTGGGTGTGTGAGAACTTACAAAAATTCATCATTAAATAAAAATATATTCCCCATGTCTTCAAAAACTCCCAAAAATCAAAATTACAAGAAAATTAATTCTTTAAAAGCTGGCTTTTTCCCAGATCTCCATTCCTATTGGCTCACACAATCTTTTTATTCTTTTATTTGTTTTATTGCTTTTATTTCTATTTTTGCAACTTTTACTTGCACATCACATTACTTATATAATTTAAATAAATTATTCTCATAATTATCCACCACTAGATAATTGATTAAAAATAACTAAGTCACATTTAATATTTAATTATTATTTAATTGAAATAAATGAATTTTTCAAAAATAATTAAATTATTTAAATATTTAAATACCATTTAATCCAACATTAAAAATAAATAATTTATTTCAATCATTAAGATAAATCATAACTATAAATGCCCTCATAAATAAAAACAAGACAAAACACATAACACAACACACAATGACGACAATTACATAAAAAAAATCAACTATACCAAACAAATGAGACGACCTGACATCATGGAATGGGAGGACTTCATCGTCACCTCTGTATAAACATTTATCCGTTGGGTTATTTGGTGCTCGCCCTGTTTTGCCGAAGCAAGTGGAATCGAGACTTATACCTGCAATCCTGCATACAAACGAAGTTGTGTACATGTGCATATATACATAACATCAAAGCATTAAATCAAAATACTGCATTGTGAGAAGGAATCGCAACATAACAGGGCACTCGCGAACGAGTGATGCTATATTGTCCTTCGTCACACCTATTCTAACAATTATAACATAATCAATGAATTACATTTCTAACTAACAATCATCTCATAACATATTAAATTAAATCACTGCATCATATCATAATTCAGAAAATCAACTGATATAATCAACCATAATGTCATATAAAGTAATCATGTCCAAAATGAAATAACAGCATCATCTAGCATCTAACTAACCATATCAAACAATAACAGTATCATCATAGTATCTGACTAACCACATCAAACAATAACAGTATCATCATAGTATCTAAGCATCAAAACAAAACATAACACTACTGAGTCCAACTAGCAACCAGGAGGGTTATTACATCCTCCCCCCCTTAAATCCGGCTTACTCCTATAAGCCAGAAAACAAGTATGGGTAGGATTCTCTCATCCGGGAAGCATCCTCCCAAGTCGCTGAAGCCTCATCATTGGGATCCCACTGGACCCTCACCTGCTCAATATCCCTGCCTCTGAGTACGAGCCTCCTCTACTGCACCATGGCCATGGGCTCTAGAGCTAGTTGCCCGTCCTCAACCTGTAGAGCATTCCAATCAAGAACATGAGTAACATCCGGAAAGTAAGGCCTAAGAACTAATACATGAAAGACATCATGAATCCGCGATAGACTAGGTGGCAATGCCAGGTGATAGGCGACAGGACCAATACGCTCCAACACCTCAAACGGACCCACGAAACGGGGTGCAAGCTTAGAACCCTTTCCATAACGAATAGGGCTCTTCCGAGGATGAACTCTGAGAAACACTCGATCTCCTATAGCAAACTGACAATCTACCCTGTGTGCATCAGCAAATTTCTTCTGCCTATCTTGAGCTGCTAACAAATGCTCTCGGATGCGAGCTACCTGTTGCTCCATGTCACGAAGCATCTCAGGTCCGAGAAGAACCCTATCCTCTAATCGATCCCAACTCAAAGGGGTACGACAAGGACGGCCATACAAAGCCTGAAATGGAGCCATGCCAATCGAACTGTGATAGCCATTATTGTAGGCAAACTCAACCAAATGTAGGTAGTCTTCCCAACGAGACTGTTGGTCCATGACATACATACGAAGCATATCCTCAAGCACCTGATTAACTCTCTCAGTCTGACCATCTGTCTCAGGATGGTAGGCAGAACTAAAATTCAACTTAGTCCCTAAGGACCACTGAAGGGATGTCCATAATGCAGAAGTGAATACCGGATCTCTGTCAGAAATAATCCTGTGCGGTATCCCATGAAGTCTAACAATATCCTCCATGAACACCCTAGCCACCACTGAAGCAGTATATGAAGATCGAATAGGAGAGAAATGGGCTACCTTGGTCAACCTGTCAACAGTGACCATGATAGGGTCATGTCGCCTGGAAGACATAGGCAACTCGACTATAAAATCCATAGAAATGATGTCCCACTTCCACTCTGGAACAAGATGCGGCTGCAACAAGCCTGCTGGATGATGATGCTCGGCCTTCACTCTCTGACATTCAAGACACCTAGCCACAAAATCAGCAATGTCACGCTTCAATCCTGCCCAAAAATATAGTGCACGAAGATCAGCGTACATCTTCTTAACTCCTGGGTGTGCCGAATAAGGAGCTCTATGAGCTTCCGTCAAAATAAGGATACGAAGACCCTCTGCAGGAGGTACATACATACGGCCTGCATAGCGCAAAACACCATCCGAATCCAAAGAATACCCTGCAAATTTACCTTCTAAGGCTCTACCCGACTCAATCTCTGCCTTCACTGCCTGATACCAATCATCAGAAGAAAGAGCTGCAACAATCTGACTCTTCAAATCAACCTCAAGAGTCAAAGCGGATAGCTCATGCCTGCGTCTGCTCAAAGCATCTGCTACAACATTCTCCTTACCCTGAATATACTTCACCTCAAAGTCGTACTCACACAAAAATTCCATCCACCTTCTCTGTCTTGCATTCAAGTTCGGCTGCGTGAAGATGTACTGTAGACTACGGTGATCTGTATGCAACTCGAACCGATGCCCAAGGAGAAAGTGCCTCCACCTCACCAAGGCATGCACAACTGCGGCTAACTCCAAATCGTGAGTGGGGTAATTAAGTTCATGGTCCTTCAGTTTCCGTGACTCATAAGCAATCACTCGACCTTCCTGCATCAACACAGCCCCTAAACCTTCCAAAGAAGCATCTGTACAAACAACAAAATCACCTGCCGGGTCAGGAACTGCTAAGATTGGAGCACTAGTCAACTTATCCTTCAGAGTCTGGAAAGCTAACTGACATTGATCGGACCAAAGAAATTTCTTTCCTTTCCTCTGCAAAGAGGTGATAGGATGAGCCAACCTAGAAAACCCCTGAACAAACCGCCTATAATATCCTGCAAGTCCCATGAAGCTGCGAATCTCTGAGACATTTGTGGGTGCGGGCCAATCCACAATGGCCTGAATCTTTGCAGGATCAACTAAAATTCCCTCTCCAGAAATCACATGGCCCAAATACTAAACTTCAGTCTTATAAAAGTCACACTTTTTGAGATTAGCAAACAACTGATTATCCCTCAAGCACTGCAATACCTGCTTTAGATGTTCTTCATGTTCCTCCATCGACCTAGAATAGATCAGGATGTCATCAAGAAACACTAGAACGAATTTATCCAAGTATGTACGAAAGACTCCATTCATTAGACTCATAAAAATTGAAGGTGCATTCGTTAACCCGAAGGACATCATAGTGAACTCGTAATGTCCGTATCGAGTTTGAAATGCTGTTTTGTGAATATCTGCATCTGCAATCCTCAACTAGTGGTATCCCAATTTGAGATCAATCTTAGAGAACACCTTTTCCCCTTTTATCTGATCGAAGAGATCGTCAATCCTGGGCAATGGATATCGGTTCTTCACTGTTACCTTATTCAACTGTCTGTAGTCAATACACTAGCGAAGAGAACCATCCTTCTTTTTCACAAATATCACAGGTGCTCCCCAAGGAGAAACACTTGGGCGGATAAAGCCCTTGGCCAACAATTCTTCCAACTGAAGATGGAGTTCCTGTAGTTCTTGTGTTGTCATCCGATATGGAGCTCGAGATATGGGCTCAGCTCCAGGTACCAGATCAATCCAGAAGTCTACATCTCGCTTAGGCGGCATACCAGGATTCTCCTCTGGAAACACATCTGAAAAACCCTTAAGAAGGGGGTAATCATCCAATGACAACCCCTGACTATCCTCAGATTCCAAATCACTCACAGATACTGCAAAGAGCTGACAACCCTAGCAGAAATGCCTTTTGAGCTGCATGGCAGAGATCATACGTAATGAGATGGGCCTCTGAATACCCAAGATCTCCACCTCCTTACCAGAGTCATCAGTGCACCTTACTGCCTTTCGTCGGCAGTCAATCATAGCACGATGTGCACTCAACCAATCCATGCCTAAGACAATATCATAAGAACCGAGTGGCAGAATTCTGAGGTCCACCTTGGTTGACATTTCACCTATACTCAAATTACAATCCTGCACAAGCTTCTCTACCACAACCCTTGACCCTGATGCTAATTCAACATGCCATTTTACACCTTGGCCAATTGCCACCAAACCACATCGCTCAACTACTAAAGGTGATATAAAGGAGTCAGAAGCACCAGAATCAAAAAGTATAGAAATGCTAGAATTATTCAACACACCTGATGCCTCAACCACGGTGTTCTGATGAACTGCCTGACGATTATCCACTAAAGCAAAGACACAATGAGATCTCCCTGCATCTCCTACTGTCGGCTCTGATGCTGCTGGCCTCTGATTAAAACCGGAGGTGTTCTTCTGAGGACACATCCTAGCAATATGCCCCGGCTGTCCACAAGAGAAACACCCAGTGCCTCTGCCAAAACCTCTGCCCCCTGATGGAGCATTTGACTGCTGAAAACTCCCACGACTCGGTGCTGACTGGAAACTAGGTGCAGGCTGTACAAAACGTTCCTGACGAATCCGGTTCTTGTTCCGATCCCTGCGAAACTGAGAATTGCCACCCTGCTGAGATTGGTTGTATTTCTGTTTTGACTGCTGCTGCTGAGGCTGCTGCTGCTGATAACCCCCTTTCGAGGGTGGGTACCTGTTCCTGGAAGATCCTGCTCCCTATGACTGCCCTCCATGAGTAACATAACTAGGTGTGAGTGTGCTACCAATATGAACTCCAATGTGACCACCCAAAGCCATGGCCAAATTCTCCTCCACTAAGCGAGCCTTCTCAACTACCATTTCCATCGTCTTCAGCTCGAAGACTCGTACGCCACCACTAATGCGGGCATTTAAGCCCCGAACAAAATGTTGCACTAACATGCCCCTCATCGCGGGCTAATCCCACATACCGCTAACTCATAGAAGCACCTCTCATAATCGCT
>VDFB02184794.1:0-26084 GCA_007258455.2 Sequoia sempervirens | reverse complement strand
CTTGACATCAATGACAAAACTTCTAACAATCTCCCCCTTTGTCATTGATGGCAACTTCTCGAATGGCAACTTCTCCAATGGCAACTTGATCCTCTGTTTGCTCCCCCTGTGTCCAAATTCTCCCCCTTTGACATCAATGGCAAAGGATCTTCTAACAATCTTATGCATAGCTCCCCCTGAATACATGCTTCCATCAATTAATTTGACGGCTGTGGAACAACTCTTAATTTGTCTCTTAGATATTCAAATGTATCTCTTGGGAGTGGTTTAGTAAATATATCAGCAATTTGCTCTTTTGTAGTTATGTATTCTAAACACACTTGTCCTTCTCCTACTTGTTCTCTCAAAAAGTGATACTTAATAGGGATGTGCTTGGTCCTCGAATGCATCACTGGATTCTTGGAGATATTGATTGCACTGGTATTATCACAAAAGATAGTGCAAGGATGATCATACTCCACCTTGATGTCTTTTAAAGTTTGTTTCATCCATAAAAGTTGAGTGCAACATGCTGCTGCTGCAATATATTCAGCTTCTGTTGTAGATAGAGAGACTGATTCTTGTTTTTTGCTCATCCAAGACACTAAATTTCCTCCAAGATCAAAGGCTCCTCCACTTGTACTTTTTCTATCATCCACATTGCCAGCCCAATCAGCATCTGTGAATGCTTCAAGAGTGAAATCATTTCTACTAGGGTACCTCGTTGGTGTACGTTTTATCATCCACCGAACACAGAATAAAATGTCCAAAGACACTCTATCCTCTCTTGAAAAACCACCGCGTATGCTAAGATTGCGAGAAGATCATATGGTGATTCCAAGGTTTCTTTTGTCGGGTCTCGACGTGTGGATAAGCTCAATGGCCGTTGTGATATGCTGGTAATAAACAAGGGGACTTACGTAAGAAAATCTTCACAAGTTCAGGACTTAGGGAATTTATCATTAAAGGCTCTCAATTAGGACTTTCAATGGATCTCAAAAAAATGGCAAAAGGATAGGGTTTAGGAGAATCTAGTCTATGTCTAAGAACTCAAGAGACAATAAGGATTCGGTGAAGGGAATAAACCACACTTTGTTTCGCCTCCTGCAGGACAACATACGCAAAATGGGTGCAATCTTCAAGGGTTGTGGGAATAATTTTCAAACCTCGAATGAGGCTGAAGTTAAGTTTCCACAATTAAGAGCTCAGGCTAACTTTACGCATCGAATGCAAATCATCCATTCGAAGAAAGTATGAGCTACACTTCACCATTGAATCAATACGATCAATCTCTCATTCAATTAACCAACTTTCAAAACAAATTCTACCTAATCTAACTTTAACTTTTATCTATGGCGGAAGAAGATATGCAACCTCGCTTACTATTTGATAATAAGAAGTTATTCAAGGCAAATCATGCTCAAGAGCTTTTATTATTCGAAATAGTCTCAATGCAACAATCTCATATTCCGTCTCCACACAAATGAAAGTGAGAGAGCATCAGTTTATATAGAGTTTCAAAAATGAAATGAAGGGCCGAGATTAAAACAAGATCAACGGCCAAGATTATTACAACCAAACCCTAATTAGGGTTGCCCAAAATAACAAGTCATCTATCAGTAAACTATCAGTAGAGAGGCAGTTAAAGCTATATTCTAGGAGAGGCGTCCTTATCCTTCTGAGCAGCATTGCGTTCTACGAATCTGGACACTACTGCAATGACCTCCTCCATCGTGACGGGTGGCAGCATGCTGATCCGGAATTCAAGCTCATCCAAGTTCTCTGCACATTTGGCAAAGGTATTTGCCCATTCTGCTTCCTGCTTCCTAAAGTCATTCCGAATGGCGGAAAGACTTGCCACTCTCGCAAAATCCTTTCTTAGAAGTGGTCCAGTAGTCGAGAAGAAAACCTCATGAACCTTTCGTTTCAGCTCCTCCAGCTGCATATCCTTTTCTCGGACAATCTCTTGATCAAACATTTCTGCAGCTGTCATGTGAATTTTCTCCCGAATGTCCTTTACCTGCTCCTTGATTCTAAGTCCATCCACTTTTGCCTTCTCCAAAACTTCCCTACGTATAGTTACTGCCCAAAACCAGTGATTGAAATCATATGCTGCTCCTGCAGCAATCACCTTCCTGCTGACCAACTCCTCTCTTGGAGTGTTCTTCAATAGCCTGAGGCATGGAATAAGCCTCTCCTGCATATCCGGAATACCTTCCCATGTTTCCGCCATATCCATAAGTCTGGAAAGGAAGCATGAGGTTTGCCCATAAGCAAGTGCCAGCTTTTCCATGAACAATGCCGCTTCTGTGCCTTCGCTCGCCATCCAGTCCTGGGCTTCCTTGGCCGTCACCATTCTGTACTCGACATCCTTGGTCACCTCCTGTGATGAATTGAGGAGAGGAGGAACAATCGCATTACCCTGATCAAGTGGCTGGGTCAAATGCTGTATATATTCCTTGAGATGTTCGACCTCCTTCTTATACTCCTTCTTCTTAGCCACTTCCTTTTCCAGTCTCGCTTTGATGGTCGAGACGGAATTATCTAACTCCTCTACTTCTTGACCTTTCGAGGTCGGGCCAAGGTCAACAGTGGTTATAGCATACTCTTGAGGAGTGATCTTGTCCTGTGGCTTGTCCACCGTGGGTACTGCAATGTGCACGGAACGGTTGCCTGTCTCATTCCTCTGAATGGTGGAGAATTTCTTGGCAGGCTTCTTGATTGCGACTTGCTCCAATCTCGCCAAGAAATCGGCAGTATCATCCTCCTTTCTTGAGCTTCTGCAGGTACCTGGATCTTCATTCTCTCCAACAACCACTCTGGAATGGTCGGCTGTTCAATCCCATCCTCGACCTGAATCTCTTCTTCATTCGGAACATCCACAACTCCTCTGAGAGCGGAAATCATTCCCTCCTCGAAGTCATTGTTCCGAGCTTCTATCTCATTGTCTGAACCTAAGATTTCCGTGCCCGTAGGTGACGGAGGCTCTTCATCATCTAGCTGAATAGGTTCAATATTTTCCTCTTGAACTGTAGGAGGTTCAAGCATCTCTACCAAGGACTCGTCTATAGTAGCCACCAGCTCATCAAGGTTCTGGGATGCTGCCGAACGAGAAGGTTCTCCCTTATGCTTCTTGGAAGCAGGCTCTGTACTTAGGACTATTTCCTTCCTTTTCTCTCCGATCCCGACCAAGTCCTGATGGGATGCACCGACATTAGAAGAATATGACTCTGACTCGCTCAGTAGATCATATGTGAGCGTAATTCCTCTCTGTCTTAATTCTTGGGCATGGTAGTCAACCTACCACTGAGAGTACTTAGTCACTGGTCTCATTAGTGTTGCCAAGTCTGCGTGCTCAGGTTCTGACCATTTCACTGGAGGAAGAGGTTGGCTTTCCTCAAAGCGTGGCTGGATGTGGTTCCCATCATCTTGTAACTGATCAGGCACCCGACAAAACTCAATTGCCCTCATGAAATCTAGTGGCATCCTGGACCACATTCTTCGTCTGACTTCATACTCATCGGCAGCATTTGCCCAAAAATCTTCGAGTTCCATTCTGTGCTTATACTTTCTTCCTTCTACTGTCCGGATATTATGATGTGGGTCGAAGTTGACCCTGGACTTGTAGGCTGTAAAGGGATACCACTGGATCTCCAACCTTGCACTCTCAGCTGCCTGTGCTGATGGACAATACTCCAACATGTTCCCGATGAAAAATGGGAATGTGACAGATGCCTTCTTGGTTGGTCTTTGGATGTTCTGATACTCCTCCAACTGTCTCAGGACCTCGAGCAGGATCATCCGATTTGTCGGATAGATGGGCAATTTATAGGGATTTCCAGTAAATCCCTGGATCCTGACATATGTGAACTTCGGGAACTGGATGAACCAAGATCCGTACTTGCTGATAAGACTTTTCGCCTCGTGGCTCAGCCTCTGATGCACTCCTCCTTGAAGTTTTCTGGTAATATGCATTAGGAAGGCATCATGCACCCTCCTGAAGTGAGTCTTCTCCTTCAATTGGAGCTGTGGGTAGCAGTCGTAAGGCCTGAGTTCGTTCTCCCCGTTGCCAATTCTGCCCTTGCAAATCAATCCTGGATACTTGTATGATCTGGCCAACAGGTATACAACATACAAACTCATATGAAAAGACTTAGTCTCTTCGAGGTTGATCAATTGTTCGTGGAGGTTGTCACTTATCATCCGTGACCAATTGAACATTTTGACGCCAGAAGTGATCTCGTCTATGAAATAGTACATCCAGCTTTCGAAAAAGGCGCCTTGTGGGTTGCCGGCTATTCTGTTCAGCATCAGTATGATATCTCCAAAATCCTCTTTGAAGTCTGTCCGGCGAGGTCTCTTGTGCATCTTCTTGATTGATGGCTTAGGCTTGTCCATCCATACTTTGTTGACTATTGTGGCGCACAAATCTGGTTGGCTGTCATATAATCTTTTGGCTTCTTCCTTGGTCTTATAGACCGTCCGTGAATGTTCCGGGATGCCGAAGGTTTCCTGGATTGCCACTTCGCCCAAGTGTGCTAAGACTCTTCCATCAGGTGCGATGATCTGTCTCCTCTGAGCGTCATAGTGGAGAGCACACTCCACCATCAATTCTGCACAATCCATTGCTGGTGGGAATCCAGCTGCTTGAAATATCTAGTTTCTGACTATCCGTTTGGCTATCAGAGTGGGAAGTCCCTTCTGCCCATACACTCTTTTCTTAAACTCATCAAAGTCGACGTGTCCGAGATCGGTGTCCACGACATTCTTCCATTTTGAAATGACTTTGGTCTCTCGCTGAGCACCTTTGCTGGCAAACTTCATTTTTAGCTTCTTTGATGGTTCACCTGCTGTGGTCGTTAACCTGCAGTCCAAAGATTAACATTAATACAAAGACTTTTTCAAATAATTAAATCTCGTGCCTTGGATTCGAAAATTTACTTTCAGCTGGTTAAATAATTAAATTGTTGCGAAAAAGCAAGCTGAAAGTAAATTGGATGAAGTTGAAAATTCCGCCAGAACTTTGTCAAGATGAAAGGACAGAAAAGAGATAGCAAATTCATTTGATTGGACATCAAACCTCAGTGAAGAACTATTGGATGCAAATCAGATTAAAAAAAATCTGATTTTTAGAAGAAGAAGTGCGCCCCTCTTGCACAGAAGAATTTCAGCCCCTCTTGCACAGAAGAATTTCAGCTTTCAATAAATCTCTTCTCTTTTCCTGCGAAAATTCTTTAGCATAACACTATTTCACCTTCTGGAAAATTCGACTTTGCCTATTGATCAACCAATTGCCTGATAATTTCGAGAAAGATTAAATTTCTCTTCAGCTGTGTGTGGAAAAATGAGTTGCTGAAACTCATTATAATGCTGAAGAGTTTGATTTATTTTAGCAACTTCCATTTTCTCTCTCGATCTCGATTCGTTTTCATTTATTCAAACAGGCAAGTTTCCTTTTATTTTTCGAAAAGAATCAGTCCCGAGCTTATCCAAGCAAATCTTACTGATTTTCAAAAATTCGATTTTTTGCTTAATGTTTATCTTTGATTTTTCGAATTTTTAAAAGAAAACATTAAATATTTAATTAAATTCATGGCGAATTTAATTTTGCCCGTCGGATTTCATCTCTGCCTGGCGTACTTTATTTTCTTCCAATTCTTGTCTGGAAAATTTGATTTTGTCCAAGGCATTTTAAATTTCCAAGTAGTTGAAAATAAATTATTAAAATATTAAAAATATTTTAATTTATTCCAACCTGTTCGTTTTGGACCCATGGCTATTTCGATTTTCCTTTCATTTTTTTTTTTTGGCTAAGAGTGTATTTTCCAATTTTATCCTCAATTTCGTCTAGCCAAGTCAAAACTTAAGCCATTCCGTCGTCAAATGTCATGCCAGATCCCTATTTTTCTTTGTCGAGGCGAGATTTTAATAGTACTGAGCCTATTTTCTTCTGCCAATGTCAAATTTTCTTTTGCTCAGTAGAATTTTTCTAGGCAAAATCCTTGTCTGGATGTCTTTATCGGGCGAATTTCTTTGACGCTTGACAAATTCTTCTTCTTTCTAGCCAAGGGCGATCCTTCCTTTCTCCTTGCCTTGTGCATTTTTCTTCGGCCAAAGTTGTCAATTTCTTAATAGTTTCTCCAGATACCTACACTTAGGCAAATTTAATTTCTTTTCCACCTTTGTGCTAGGCACACTTCATTTTATTCTTTGCCATATCCTAATCTTCTTTAGCACTTGTCTTTCCAAACTTGGCACTTAACCTCTTGAAAGTGTTATGATTCCTAGCCAAAATCTTCATTTTTCATCATTTAGCCTCTATACTTAGGCAAATATTCGAATTTTTTTTCTTGGACTAGGCACCAACACTTAGCAAAAATCATTATTTTATCCCTTCATGTGCCTAGGCGGACCTCTTTAGCACCTTGGACAAGTATGGTGGACTTCTTTGACACCTTGCTAGCCCCTTCCAAGTGTATGACGAACTTCATTATCATTTTGGACAAGCATCATGGATGTCCCTCTTTTCTAGGGCGGACTTTGAAAGATTTTTGCATTTGTCTCAACATTTTACCCTTTGGAAATGGTTCTCCACCTTTTTAGGCTTTCACACTTAGCAAAATTTCGAAATTCCCCTTGGTAGGCATTAATACTTAACAAAATTTTTGATTTTTCCTTATTCTACATGCTTAGGCGGACTTTCCAAGGCATCTTCCACAAGCATGGCGGACTTCCTAACCCTCTTGCCACTCTCTTTAAAGCAGATGGCGGACTTTCCATGGATCTAGGATATGCAAGGCGGACTTTGGGGAGTCTAGGATGAGCATATGATTCTTGAATGTGTCTAGGACTTCCTCTTTGTCACCGGGCGGACTTTAGAGGATCCTAGGACACGCAGCAAGCTTAACTTTCAAGGTCTTTTGCCATTTTCCTTAGTGCTGGGCGGACTTCACCAGCTTCTAGACATTTTCCTTCATCCTTCTTCATGGCGAATTTCAGACTTAGCCATTTATTTCATGAATTTCATCCTTTTGAGCTGATTTTTGGTGATTTCGACCTTCAGATCTGATTGGTTTCGAACTGATTTTCCCGAATTTGATGTTTTTTTGGGTCTGATTTTCATGTTTTTTGACTCTTTTTTTCCAGATTTTTCAATAATTTTCAAATTTTCTCTTTGATTTTCTGAGAGTTCTATCAAGTTTTTTGGACTTCTGAGTGCGTTTTTGAAACTCGGGACCTTTCTAGATATAGAAACTTTCCAAAAATAGAAACTTTCTAAAAAATAGAAAAAGCAAAACCCTAAAAAAAGGGAACCTTGTTTGGTCCAAAATGCCAAAAATGAAAAAGCGAAAAAGCAAAATTTCCTAAAAAGTAGAAAGTCTCAGAATTGGCCGAATTCACAGGCGATCTTCGTTTCTTGGGCCTTCTGAGCGCTTCCATGACGTCTACGCACTGATTCAAGCATGAATTACTGACTCGGCTCGAGTGACTCTCGGCAAACTGACCTGAAACTCTTAACAAAGTGATCTCTCGTAACCGTTGCAAGGAGACAAAACCCTAAAAACTAGCAGTAACTCGGGGTCCCTATTGGCGATGGGGCGACGTGGTGAAAAAGGTCACAACAAAGCATCATAGACCATATTCCATAGTCCCTTTCAAATACTTGAATATACGCTTTACTGCATGCATATGTGTTTCTTTTGGTGCTGCTTGAAATCTGGCCACAACTCCAACAGCTTGCATTATATCTGGTCTTGTAGAAGTTAGATACAACAAACTCCCAATCATTGATCTATATAGTGTTTGATTCACTTCTTGGGATTCATCATCTTTGCTTAGCTTGCAACCTGTAACCATGGGAGTGCTCATAGGATTGCAATCTTCCATTCTAAACCTTTTTAACATTTCCTTCACATATTTGGTTTGGGAGATGAAAATACCTTTGCTTGATTGTGAAATTTGCAGCCCAAGGAAGAAGGATAATTCTCCCAACATTGACATCTCAAACTCTTTTTGCATACATGATGAAAATTCTTTGCACATTTTGTCCTTGTCTCCACCAAAAATGATGTCATCTACATACACCACCACAATCAATAAATGTCCATCCTCTTCTTTGATGTATAGATTGCTATCTACATCTCCTCTTTTGAAACCTTGCTCTTTGAGATACTTGTCAAGTCTAGAATACCAAGCTCTAGGAGCTTGTTTAAGCCCATAGAGAGCTTTCTTTAACTTGCACACATAATCCTTGTCTTCTGATAATAGGAAGCCTTCGGGTTGTTCAATATAAACTTCCTCCTCTAGATCTCCATTAAGAAAAGCAGATTTGACGTCCATTTGATACACCTTAAACTTCTTGTGACTTGCATAGGATAAAAACATTCTAATTGCTTCAATCCTTGCAACTGGTGCGAATGTTTCCTCAAAATCTACTCCTTCAACTTGTGCATAGCCCTTGCACACTAACCTTGCTTTGTTCCTTGTGACTTGACCATCTTCATTTAATTTGTTTCTAAAAACCCATTTTGTGCCAATTACATTCTTATCTTTTGGTCTTGGGACAAGTTCCCAAGTTTCATTTTTCTCTATTTGATCCAATTCTTCATTCATTGCACCAATCCAACATTTGTCTTTGCTTGCTTCTTCAAAAGTTTTGGGCTCAACTTGAGATAGGAATGCTGCATGACAATCTTCATTGTAATTCACCATTTTCCTTGTAGATCTACATCTATCTTGAAGAATCAAATCTTCAGGATGGTTCTTTTGAACAAACTTGGAAGGTGTCTTTGGTGTCTTCATGGGAGTCTTTTGTGAAGATTCTTCTTCCTTTGCCTCTTCCTCCTTTTCTTCCTCTTGGGAGTCCTCATCCTCTTTGTCTTCATCATTCATAGTTTGAACATGGTGATCACTTTGTCCAACTTCTTTGAATTGCTTTCCTTCATCAATTCTTACATTAGCACTTTCAACAATTTTGTGAGTTCTTTTGTTGTAGCATTTATATGCCTTACTTTTTGATGAGTAGCCAAGAAAGATTCCCTCATCTGCTCTTGTGTCAAATTTGCTCAAATCTTCTTCATCTCTTCTAATGTAGCAAGTGCTTCCAAAAATTTTGAAGTACTTGACAGTTGCTGGTCTACCTTTCCAAAGTTCATATGGTGTCTTCTCATTGTTCACTCTTATTTGTGCACGATTCAAGATGTAAACTGCTGTATGAATTGCTTCCTTCCAAAAGGAATCTGCTATCTTGGTTTCATTTAGCATTGCCCTTGCCATTTCTTGAACCGTCCTATTTTTCCTTTCTACAACCCCATTTTGTTGAGGGGTTCTTGCTGCAGAAAATTGCCTTTTAATTCCATGCTCTATGCAGAAATTTTCAAATTCCTTTGATGTGAATTCTCCTCCTCGATCTGATCTAAGACATTTTATCTTGTTGTTTGCTTCATTTTCAACCAGCTCTTTGAAAGCTTTGAATTTATCAAAAGCTTCAGATTTTTCTTTCAAAAATGCAACCCAAGTCATTCTTGAGAAGTCATCAATCAGCAACATAAAATATCTTTCTCCATTCATGCTCTTGGATTTTGTTGGCCCACAAAGATCTGTATGTATGAGTTCTAATGGCTTTGATGAAGAATGCTCCTTAGACTTAAAGCTTGACCTTGTTTGCTTTCCAAGTTGACACTCTCTACAAATGATATTAGAAGGTTTTGTTATCCTTGGCATATCTCTCACAGCATTTGATTTGCTAACTTTGACAATATTATCAAAGTTTAGATGGCCTAGCCTCTTGTGCCACAACCAACTTTCATCCTCTTGTACTAAATTGCAACTTTCACAACTTATCTCTTTTAGGACATACAAATTATGTTTCCTTTCAGCTTGAGCAACCAGCTTTCCATCTTTCTTGATATCACATGTATTAGAAAGAAATGTGATACTATGTCCTTGATCACAAAGTTGACTAACACTTAGAAGATTTTCTTTTAGGCCCTTAACATACAAAACATTTTCTGTTTTTGTTCTTCCATTATCTAGACTAAGTGTTCCTTTTCCTTTTATTTGTTTTCTTGTATTATCACCAAATCTTACTGTTCCTTCATCAGTAGGTTCAAGAGAGATGAATTTGCTCTTGTCACCTGTCATGTGCTTTGAGCACCCACTATCAATGTACCATCTATCCTTCTTACTTTCAGCATGTAAGGCAGTTGATCATAGTTAACGACTCCACTGCCTGACTCTGCTAGGTGACTCCTACGACTCCTGACTGGACTCTGGACTCCGCAGACTCGGCAAAATGAAAAAAGTTGAAAAAACCTTAGAAAATTAGAGATTTTTAAAGATTTAAAACTTGTTTCAAGCACCCTTTATTGAATACGATACAAATAAAAGCAAATTTGATCACATACACAAGTATACAATGATCACATAAGTATAAAGTACACAAATTGTAGTTGCGCTGCTGAAGGACTAGCTTCTAAGTCCACGGCTAGTCCTCACCATTTATTATCCAATAATAGTACAAGCATTTCCTAGTTAAATCATTTTAGAAGGATATAGATCCTAAGGGAATCAAGCCTCAAATCAATAAGTGGTTCTCCTTGAGTCAAGAAAAGCACAAGGTTTCCCAAATTCCAACAGCTACAAGTTACCCTATCACAATTTGGCACTCAAAGATTCCTATACCTCTATCATGCTCAACAATCACTATCAATGACATATACAATATTTTCCAGACAAAAGTGACTTCCATAATCCTAACCCTTCATATCAATGATATGATTGGAAGCTTGAGCACTTACCACTATTATACTAGATAATTATGGTCAACAGGTTTATTCATAACCCAAAATTCATAAACATTAATACACACAATATATGGATGCTACAATTAATCCTTTCTACCCAGATAACTAACTGTGTTCTCATTTAACTAATAACCATACCATTCACTATTTTACCAACCCAAAACACAATTATCCAACACCATGGAAAGTTGAATATAAGGTTACTTGTATGTCCTCAATCTAGCCATTATATCCCACATCTTATCACAACATAGCATATAGGTATTTTTCCTTTCACTATTCAAAGTAATTTATCAAGTCATTATGCCAAGAGTGGGGAAAACAAAATGTAGCTAAGTAACAATGTGAACATTGACATTATAGTAATAGCCGCTAAAGTAAATTTCTAGGTTCATCACATTGTCCTAGCTGATATCATTAACTCCAGCTAAGCAAAATAAATAAAAAACCATTTAATATAGACAAGTAAACATCTAATATCTCTCTTGGATCACATTTACCTTCACCAGCAAAATACTTAACAGTTTATTCAACCATCTTGCTTGGAGTATCATGCAATAGCTTACACAATGTTATCCTTCCCATTGCTAACTGTTTTCACTTAGCCCTATGCCAAGGTAAGCTTACATGAACCATCATGTTAGTGAACTAAAGAGAGATGATATCAAGATTTGGTCCTCTAAATTTTATTTTATACATGCAATGGCTTGAGGAAAAAATAGAATATTGGCTCAACACCTATCATTTAGCTATGTCTTTAAACATTGCGTAAGTGAGTTTATGATTCATCATGGTTTCACATAACTAATGGTAGTGTCCCAACTTTTGCATCTTACGTAGACTATATGCAATTTGTAAAAATGGTAAAACATTTAACACATGCTACCAAATCAGTTATCTATGGTGCACTTGTATATAAAGGTGTTTGGTGTTTGAGGTAATGTAGAACCCAATATTACACCCCAATAGTCTTGCCTTAATTGTAATGCAGATATTTTATTTACTTTAGCAGATACAACACTTACGATTTTTACCTCCTCTAATTCGATTGAAGAAACCACTAGTTGTGCCTTAGGATATTGAATTGAAATCCCCTCCTCCTTATTCTACTGAAATTCCTCTGTTCCTTATGCTTGATGAACCTACATAGCTTGTTCGAAGCTCTAGTTTTGGCGCCGACAGGGAGGATGCCAAGAAAGGTCGTGGAGTCTAGATTTTCACTTGCCAATTTTGTTTCCGCCTACAAATTGTAGTTGCGCTGCTGAAAGGATGCCAAGTATACTTCTTGCTGCGCGTCGGTCTTCAGCTCGACTCTCCAGTCCGGCGAAGTCCGGCGAGTCCGGGCTAGTCCGGATTCTCGGGGATCCCAGTCCGCTCCCTGTGACTGCCAGCTCGCTCGGACTCGCCGAAGTCATGGCGAAGGGCGAAGTCTCGTTACAATGGTTTGATGAACATTGATTTCTCCTTTTTCCTCCACACTTTGATAGGTATTTCTTTCCTTTTAATGGACTTATCTACTTTCTTGTTTTGTTTTGGAGAGTCATTAAAAACTGTCCTACAAGCTTGTGCTTTGTGCCCAAGGTTATTACAATTGTAGCATATACTATTATAGTCCATTAATGGTGTGAAAGGATTATAATCTCTCCTAAGGTAGCTAGAACTATTTTTCACTTTATTTTTACAATTTAAGGCCTTGTGCCCAAATTTGTTACATAGAAAACAATAGCCATTAAATGCATAGAAGTGCCTACTATTCAGTCTTCTTTTAGAATCAGCACTTATCCAATCTTCTTCACCTTGCTTTGAGAAAGTCTTGAAATCTTCTTTGGAGTTAGTGACCTTCTTGGATTGTTCTTCAAAACTACCTCCCATTTTGCTTTGAAGAAAATCTTGAGCCTTCATTAGCTCAATCAACTTGCTGGATTCTTCATCAATCTTTGTGTGTTGAACCTTTGTTTTCTCCAATTCCAACTTTAGCATTGCTATCTCTTGCTCCAGCTTGTCACATTTCATCTCCTTTGTATTGAGTTTGTTTTTCAATTCTTCTTCATTTCTTTCAGCTTCCATGATTTGAGCTCTCAAATCTTCAATGGTTTTGCTTGAATTCTCCAAGTCTTTTGTCATCTCTTTGATCTTCAACTTGTACTTGGCAGCCTTCTTCTTCAAGTCTTCATTTTTCTTGTAAGCATAGTGCAATTCTTCTTCAAGATCTACTTCCTCTCCTTCATTTCCATCTTGATCTATCTCTTCTTCTTCTTCACATTCTTGATCAACATTTTGTTCTTCACATTCAGCCATAAACAATATTTCATCTTCCCCATTGCTTGAGCTATCTTCACTTTGTTCTTCGGAGGTGCTGCTGTCTTTCTTTGAATAAAAACTCTTCTTATGTTTTTGAAATTTCTTCTTCGAGTTATTGTTGAAATTCTTCTTTCCCTTTTTCTTGTTGCTGATTTCCTTTTCTTCTTCACTAGAGCTGCTTTCATTTTGAGGACATTTTGAAGCATAATGTCCAACTTTTCCACAATTAAAGCATTTAAAAGGAAAATTTTCCTTTGTATTTTCCTTTTCCTTTCTTAAGTTTACCCATGAAGTAAGATTCAGCTTCATCACTTGATTTTTCATCCTTTTCTTCATGCTTGTTCTTGCCCTTTTTGGATGCTTTGAATGAGACTTCCTTTTGTGGTGATCTTCCTTCAATCCTCATCTCATAGGCAGCAAGGATTCCATGTAATTCATCTTTGGTTAGCTGATCCAAGTTTGTTAATTCCTCCAATGCTGCAACCTTGGCTTCAAACTTTGTAGAAAGAGATCTTAGAATTTTGTCAATAATGAAGTCATCCTTGATCTCTTCACCAAGTCCCCTCATGATATTCACTGTTTCATCAACACGAAGGAAATATGAAGCAATATCTTCATCATCCTCCATTTTGAGAGTCTCCAACTTTCTTCTATGAGTTTGCAACTTTGCCTTTTTAACTTTTGCATCTCCTTCATAAATATTTTGAAGTTTGTCCCAAATTTCTTTTGCTGATTTGCATCTCATGACTTTTGTAAACTCAGAATCTGTTAGGCTGCAAAGAAGAGCATGCTTAGCCTTTGCATTGTTTTCACTTCTCTTTTTAGCTGCTTGATCCGTTGGAGGGGTAGCTGGAGGTGAATACCCATCAACAACAGATTGCCACACATCAAACCCAAGTGCATTCAAGTATGCTTCCATCTTGATATTCCAAAAGGCATAATTAGTCCCATCAAAGATGGGTGCTTTCACAGTGTTGCTTAGATTCGCCATATGTGCTCTTAAGGATCTCCTTCAAGCGATTAAGCTTTCAAGAAGGACCTGCTCTGATACCAATTGAAGAGCACAAAAGATTTACTGAGAGGGGGGGGGTGAATCAGTAAATCAAATACAAACTTTTATTTTTAATCTTTTCAAACTTATTACAATCAATTTTTGATATGAACCAATTTCCCCAAATTGATACAACTTTATTGAAATAATATTTTTCAAAGTAGGCACCAACCTACAGATTTACACCAAGATGATTTAGTAGAATATAGCCTACAAGGAACACCTAGACCTCTACAAATTTAGTAGACACCTGCCTACAAGGAGCACCAACCCCTAATGCAAGGCACCAAACCTTGACTTGATGGAAGTGAGACTGCCTTCAATCTGATCTGCACAAGCCCAGCTCTCCAATCTGCTCTATGTGATCAATGATATCACCTTCAGCCCACACAAGGAGATGGGAATCTGACTGAACTGCTAATCTTCAACAACAACCACACTTCAAGCCAATCTTGAATGTCAAATATATATTTTGCTCAAGGATCACAACTCTTAACTCATCTTTGCCTCTTCACAAAACACCTCTCTTCATAAAACACAACTCTGCCTCTTCAGATAAACCACTACTTTAACTTATTAATTTTCTGTTTATGCACAAATCGATATTTACACATAGAACTGTCTTTTAATTGTTTGCCTTTTTTAAAAAAAAACGCACCACTTAATTAATTCGTATCTCTTTAAAAGAGACGTATTGCTTCATGAGATCGCTGTTTTCCAGATTGCATTGAATAAATCAGATTGCACCACTTCCTCAATTATTCTTTAAAACCAATTTTTAGTCTTAACAAAAGAACGCATTACTTCATACGTCATTGTCCTTAATCGCCCAATTCTTTTTAAGAGAAGATGTGTCTTTTGGTATTTCGCCTTTTTCTCTTTTAATGCATCAATTCGTTTTAAGTGAAGACGTGTTATGCCTCTTCGAAGGTTTGAAGACGTGTTTGTTACTTATGCCTTTTCACCTGAGGACGTGTTATGTCTCTTCAAAAATACTTTCATTAGCGCCTTTTGATTAAGTCGAGCTAACACGTCTTTAGATTAAGTTGCTGACTTTTCAAAAAGAAATACGTAGTTAACATGTCTTTAGATTAAGTCCATAACCCTCCAATCAGCACGTCTTTATTTTGTCCCTTCATTCGCATTTTGTGTCTTAACAAATATGTAGTCTTTATTTTGCACCTTCTTAACAAATACATATTACACTCAGATCATTCTTTTCAGTTTGTTTTACTCCAGATCACTTTTCCATTATAATATTTGTGAGACTAATATTATAATGAGTTCATTCTTTTAATGCTTTAACTAATTTGATAACATATCGAATATCTCAATTTGATTTATCCATACTGAACAGATTCTTCTGAAAAAGATTTTCAAATCTGAACATTAGTCTGAATCTGATGAGCATAAATCTGAAACTGATGATCCTTTATCAGATTAGAACTGTGTGATGTTGATCAGATTTTGATAGTGCCAAGTCTGAAAGCTGAATGTTAATCTGATCATCTACATACCATGTTCTTCATATCTTGCTTTGGCATATCTTTCAGCACAGAATCATTCCAATCTGTTCTTCAAATTTATTAGAGCTTGCTCCATAGTTATTTTACTCCATTAATCTTATTCAACTTCATCAATCTGATTTATTCATCTTTAATAGACTGATTAAGCTCTTTGTCTTGACATCAATGACAATTCTTCTAACAGAAGGTATTGCTGTTATGTACCACACGGGATAGCTCCAATGACATAATAGAAGTTGTTGATTTGACAATATCTTTGCACACTTCTTCTTCCCTAGTAATTGCATGTTCACCCAAAGAACGATCCTGGGACTCATCGCCAATAAGAATTTTTTGATTTGTTTTCTATGGTCTGATTTGAAAGATTAGACTTGTGGTGGCATGAATCCTCCTCACACAATGCATCGATAATGCCCAAACCTTGAGTATTTTCCTTTGACAACTCCATGGAACCGTCATCCTCATGTGAAATAGTTGTTGTCTCGTGCTAATGCGAATATATTAGACTGCTATCACAAAAATCAGAATCATTATCAGTGCTGATAACAACTCCTTGAGCGCTGGAAGTAACATCAAGAGCTTCTGCCAAACTCTCATCAAGTTGTGAGTCCTTTTTATCCATGCATTGATGGTTAGGCTCCCAAAAACCTTTGCAAGTGAAGCATAGACCTTGTCTTCTCATTTCGTTCTTGCTCATTATGGGAGCTTCTATAACCTGATCATTGAGTTTGGATGTAGAACCATCTTCATAATCTGATTTAGTAGTTTTACCATACTTGCTCACACTGTGCCCATGACTGAATTTTGTCCCTTCAAATGAAATTTTCTCCTTATACACCCTCCTAATATACTTTACTAATCCAATCTTTCCGGGACTTAAAATGACAACAAAGTTTAGATAATTATTAAGAGAGTACTGTGCTTTAAAATAATCTGGCAAACTTTGAATGCCCTCAAGGAGTTGAGGGGCTTCCCATTCATAACTTTCCCCCATCTTGATGGCATCCTGTTCAATCTCTTCCCTGGATTTTCCTACAATACTGTAGTAACCCATAACTGAAACTTATTAGTGCTGGTCACTCAAATGATGCAATGTGAGCTCTCTGAATATTTAATTCCAACCCCAACAGGATGGTAGGAATCCGCTCTGATACCACTGTAAGAACCCTGTCTTATTCTGTCTGAGAAACTCAGTTTGAATGGATTGACATTTCGTCAAATGGTTGGCATGCAATGTTTGAGTTCTGATTTTCTGAGTGTTTATGTGTTTTTTTGATGTTTGTTTGAATGCTATCTCAATGCCAAAAACACATACAATTGCATAGAAATGATAAGGAATGTTTACAAATGTTTATACAAGGAACCCACATGTAAAATTTCTTCTTAGTGAATATAAATCAGGTCTAATTACATTCTTATCAGGTCTGATATGCAAGTTATCAGACTGTAACAGCACTAGAAAACCCAATACAAATGAAATATTTAAGTACCCAATATGCCAATAACATACCCGAATAATAAATATATCTAATTGCATGTCAGGAACTTAACACAACAATTCTAGAAATGTGCTTGCAGCAGCCTGGTGCCCTTTATCTTGCACTCCTAGCACTTAGATCAATGTTCTCCACCAACATTTGTGTGCAAACTGAATCCCTTGACCTGGCTGCTCCCACTAGTGAAGAAAGCACACATTAAACAAAGGCGTTTCAGCTCCAAAAGAACACGCCCAGCACATTGTCTTGTACGGCCCCCATCAGTAATGATGATCAGCTTCCTCAAATACCCATGTGGCTGTGTATTAGGATGCTTAGCAGCAATTACTCACTCACAGCAGATATGCCCTCTGATCACAAACAAAATACTCTTAAAAACCCTTGAATAAACTCTTCAAAATCTACTAATGAAATCCCTAGGACCCAGTAAGAAGAGAAGGCACAGCTAGTAATAAAATGTCCTCCAATATTGATTCTTCAAACTTCTGATTTGCTGAGAATAATCTTCAAACCCTTGAACAATCTTTGATGACAATCACTTCTTGATTTTTATAAACTCCATTGATGCTCAATTGTGATTTCTGTATGAAGCCACAAGCACAATCGAAGAGAGGCTACGTTCTCCAAGATTGAATTTACTGCGAAACCCTAGGTTTCTTTCTCAAAGCCAAAGCTTCTTCAGGAAAGACAAATGCTGAATGATTCCAGAATGAATGATAAGAGCTTGGGTTGATGCTTTATATACTTTTTTTTCAAGAAGAGGTCGATCCTCTAGAAGGCTCTTTTAATCATTTAAAAATGATATTTAAATGTGCACTTTATAACTTTAATAAATGCTTTGATAAATGGGCACTCAAATAATAATAATATTTAATGTACTTTAAGTCATTAAATGGCCCCCTTTGGACATAAAGTTATAATATAACTTTATAATTGCACTTTATAAATAATTATTAATAAAGTACTCACTTTATTAATAATTAAAATAACATAACTCCACAAATAACCATTATTTCTCAATTATGTCTGAACTTGGGAGTTAACCATTGTATCCATTGTGCATCCAATTGCCTTACTAAAAATAGTAAGGGTCCCTCTCTAACATCCACTGACTTACTAACCAAAAACCTTTGAATATCAATGCCTTAGAACAAATGAAGGATCTGGGGAGATAAACACTTACAACTGCCACCTGAAGAGCTCCATAGCGCCCAAATTGGACCCTCTAATCCACCACACTAGCCTACAAGGGTCAAATGATGGGCTAATCCTTGAAACTCTGATGCTCACGAAATTGGGGACATTACAGGGGAGCATCACTTTTTCATAAATAAAATAATTCCTCTCAGATTTCTTGAGCTTATGACTCACAAATGCTATTGGGTGTTTATTTTGCATTAATATTACTCCAATGCCATCTTTTGAAGCATCACTTCTAATTGAAATGGGATTATGAAATTTGGAATGGCTAATTCAGGGCAGGAACTCATTACTTCTTTGAGCTTATCAAAAGCTCTTTGTGCCTCCTTGCTCCATGAAAATGCTCCTTTCTTAGTCAAGTCTGTTGGTGGGGCAGCCAACCATGAGAACCCTTTGACAAACCTTTTGTAACAGCTATAGAGTCCCACAAATCTTCTCAAATGTGACAACGTCTTAGGTTGAGGTCAATTTGTTATTGCCTTGATTTTATCCTCATCCATGCTGACACCTTGTGCATTGATCTTATGCCCCAAATACAAAATCTCAATCATCCCAAACCTGCATTTGGATGCTTTGGCAAATCATGATTGTTGCTCAAGTATTCCCGATAGCTCATTTATATGTTTTGAATGATCTTCCCAAGTTTTATTGTAAATGAATAGATTGTCAAAGAAAACCAAAAGAAATTTCCTTAACTACTTACTACACGCTTGGTTTGTGCAAGATTGGAATGTTGTCGGAGCATTAGTCAGCCCAAATGGCATGACTAGGAACTCAAAATGCCCAAAACGACATTTGAAGGCTGAATCACCAACATCCTCCTTCCTCATCCTTATCTAATGGTACCGAAAATGCAAATCAATCCTAGAGAAATATATTACTTCATGGAGTTCATCAATCAACTCATCAATTTTGGCGATAGGATAGTAGTTCTTGATAGTCTTTTTATTAAGCGCCCTATAATTGACACACTCATAGAGCCATCCTTCTTCACCAATATTGCTGAGGAAGCACAAGGACTAGAGCTTGGCTGTATATGTTTCATATTTAATAGTTCGTTAATTCTTTTTTCAATTTCTTTCTTATAACTTGTTAGATGATAATATGGTGTAGTGATGACCAGCTTGGAACCTTCCTCTAACTCAATGACATGTTGAAACCACCTATCAAGTGGTAATCTTGGTGAAATATCATCAAATACCATACTATGCTTATCCAAAATGGGTTGAATATCTATATGAGTAGCTTGTTCATTTGTGGTTGAAGGCCCACTAGTAATTAGACATAGTACTGCCCAATCCACTTGTCCCCTACAAAAAGATCTCTCCATTCTCTTTGCATAAACAACCCTTGGACATCTATTAGATAATCACTAAAGAACCCCCTCTTTACCCTTAGTTTTGAATTTAAGTTCCATAGTTCATAATTCTGTGTGAATTCCCCAAGTGAATGTAACCATTGTACCCCCAAAACTACATCCGTCTCATCAATGCTCACCACATAAAAGTCATTATGAACCTTGTGCCTACCTCAAGTGATGTCAAGTTGTATCCTTTGTGTGCATGGAAGAGTAAATCCATCAGCCACAACCACATTGAAACCTTCAAAGTTATTCGTTTTCAATTTTAACCCTGTCACTAACCCCTCAATGAAATTATGGGTAGCCCCACTATCAATTAAAACTGTTACCTTATGTCCCTGAAGCACTCCTTGTACTAAAAGGGGTGATATCTAGGTGCTCTTGAAATTGTAGCAAGTGTACCTCCTGAAGGCTTCTATACTTCTTGATTCTCATGCTCGACCTCCTCCAAAACTCCCTTGGGCTCAGACTCTTGTTTCTAAGCCCTATTTTGTGATTACCTCTATGTAACAAACATGTCCTTTGGTCGAGTATTTATGCCCTAGCTCCCACGGTTCTCTACAAGAAAAGCACAATTGCTTCCTCCAAAGATCATTCTTGGATTCTTCCACCTTTTGGGATTGGGGAGGTAATGCCTCTGGTTGCAAAAGATCTTTGTGAAATGGTTGCTTATGTGACCTCGATGGTAGTTTATGGGTCCAAAAGCTACAAGATTATTTAGTTTTTGGACCCATGTTCGTGTAGTGACCTTCCTTGAACCATCAAAAGTGGGGAGAGCCAGCTTACTTAATCTTTGCTGCAAATGTTTGTTGGGTTGTCTTTTTTCTCCTCTTCAGATATTCCTTGATCTTGCAATATGAAATTATATAAATGGAATTTGTCTTCTAAGATCTAGATCAAGTCTTGAGTATGCATCTATGCACTCATCGAAGTCATTTGTTGCCATGTTTGGCTCTTCTTCTTCATGTGGCTGCTTAATTCTTGGTAAGAATGTGGGTTGTGTGATTCTAGGTGGTGTTCCAAGTGGAGTTCTATTGTTGTGTTCCGACCTTGAATGATTTGAATTACTACCTTCACCTCCATTAGTTTGTGTAGTCTTGAGGGAACTGATTGTATTATTCATATTTCAAAGTGTTTGAAGGAGCAATTGTGTTGTTTCTTCTTGTCTTTGCATATAAGCCTTCCACTCATTCTCATGTCTACCTCCCAATTGGCCATTTTATTCTTTCCTCTACCTTTAATTTGATTACTAGTCTCTTGTAATGCTTCTTCTAGTTTTTTCGTTTCTCTCTCCAAGGTTTGTTGATCTCTTTGGCTTCACTGCATTAACTAATTTTTATCTCCGCAGGCTGGCAGGAATGCTGCTCTAATACCAATTGTAATGTCCCATTCTAAAAATTCTTTATTTTTGCCTTAAATATTACACTCATAGTAATACTTGCATAATGAATTATAAATATTAATTTAACTTATAATTTTGATAATTATAAACTTTAGATTTGAAGCTTCAATACAACTGTGAAAATATTAAATGTCTTGAAATGTTTCCCAAATTTCTATCTAAAGTTAGGGGTTTCGGTCCACTAACTTGACAAGAGAAATTAAGGGTTTTCATGCTTAAATCTCTAAATCTTTGAGGGGTTTCGTCCTTGGTGGGTGAATACTTCACAAGGAAAAATATATAATATTTCTTCACATCTTGATGCCCTCTTCTTCTTGAGTTATCCTTCTTATATACCCCTTTTCTTCAATGGTCATAGCCCTTTGGATGCCTTTAAACTTTTAGTTAATTATTATTTATTCTTTGTTTGAAGGAAATTGCAGCTGTAAATGTAATTGTTTCATTATAACTACTCATTGTGGATCAGCTGTCCTCTTAATTGCTGCTTAGTATCAACTTGCACTTATAATTGATTTTATTAATCTTTAAGACCTGCTGGGATCGATGGGCATACTATTTAATTGAGAATTGTTAAATTTAGGCAGGGGCATGCAATACACAATCCCCAAGTTGTTAAAATTATATTGTCATTGATCAGTCTCTATTCTCAATTGGTGATAATTTAAGTTAATCAATGGGGAATTTATTCCCATATAAGCATTGAAGTTAAAGATATGTAGGGAGACCAATAAGACTGTTAGTAATTTGAAGAATGCGCTTTAAGTAGAAGGTCAAATTAGAATTGGGAGGCCTAGAAGGGGTCATTAAAAAGTATTGAGTGAAGCTCCTATAGAAATTACCCCTGACAACGGCTTTAATGTCTTCTTCTTAGAGTGGAGAAGGCGAGGGATAGTGCCCAAAGAAAGTGCCCATGGAGGGAGGTGGGTGGTTGGTAATGATATTGATTGTCTAGAAAAGCAGAGAGATGTTGCTTGTCCAATGAACTTTCTTCTTGCCAATCTAGAGACCTTTGCATCTTGGGGAAGCATTAACAAAGAAAATATATTCTATCAGCCCAATGTGAAGATAAGTGACACACTTTGAATGCAATCCCTTGGTGAAGTGGATGAGTGTTGATGACTACTTGACTTTTTGATTTTTCTTTGTCTTGACGAGTTGGAAGCTGTGCACCACATCTTGTTGAGAATATTTCTTATCTACAAGTTCCACAATTACATTTCGTCTTTCTTTCCTTGTAATCTATCTAGGTACTAAATCATTGGCTATGTAAAGTTCTAGTTGCATCATTGGCTTTTGCTTTAGTCCATATTTGGTTGCTTACCACTTTTGAAATTCAATTTAAGGATTTTTGAATATTTTCATACTTTATGATTACACCACTTGTTAATTTATATTGAAAAGCCCCATATGTAATGTTCCTCGTATAGTGTAATATATCTATGTATTCTTTCTCCTCATTCATGTTGTGTGTGATTTTATTCATGCCCATGAAATTTTGAGGATAGTTTTCACATTTTTCAGGTTTATGAAAGCTTAACTACATAACCATTAATTATAATTACGAATTTAAATTGCTATCACTTATTAGTTTGCTTCTTAGTACATGATTTATTTACAATTTGGGTGCATTGTTCCCTCTCAAGCTTTCAAGTTTGTGATAGAGCGGAGTGTACAAAAAGTATGAGGGGATGACAAGAAAATAAACAAAAGGGACACAAAATTACTATTAGGCTAGGATTGGTGCTAATGTGTTTGGTTCGATTATGAAAAACTGGATTTTTTTAATTACTGATTGATTGTCAACAAAAAGTGGTGTAGCAGAAACCTGTTGTTCTTGTAAATCTTCAAGAATCCTTCGAAGCCATAAGATCTCCCGAGTGGCCTCAAAGGCTGCCATATATTCAGCTTCTGCAGAGGATAGAGCTGGGACTGGTTGCTTTTCAGACTTCAAAGAAATAACAGCAGATCCAAGATGCATTAAGAAACCAGAGGTAGATTTCCCATCTTCCAAATCACCTGCATAATCAGAATCCGAATATCCTAGCAATGAGAAGTGTGTGGCCTTCGAATATTTGAGCCCATAGTTTTGAGTGCCTTTCAAATACCGAAAAACACGTTTGGCTGCCAACCAATGAATTTCTCTAGGTTGTTGCATGAATCTAGAGAGAACCCCAACAGCAAAAGAAATACCTGGACAGGTAGTAGTGGCATAAATCAAACTACCAACAAGTTGCCTATATGGAGTTGCATCAACCAATGCTATAGAGTTGATGGATGTGAGTTTCAAATTTTGCTCCATTGGAGTACTAAGAGGTTTGCAGTCGGTCATGCCAAACTTAGAGAGAAGTTTACCAATATAGTTTTGCTGGGAGATGAAAATATACTTGGGGTTTTGAATCCCCTCAATACCCAAATAGTAATGAAGATGGCCCAAATCAGTCATTTCAAACCCTTGCTTCAATTGTGTTGGCATTTCAATTCACACCTTTGGAGTGCATATTGGAAACAGACAGCTATGCACAGTATTAATTGCTCTTCAAATTAGGAGGGGAAGCTCCCTCTTTTGCTGTTTTGCGTAAAAAGTAAAGTAATCTAAATTCTTATCTTTTTTACTTAGCTGGTAAAGGCACAAGGTTATAAAACCAAATACGTTGCAGCTAAAGTTTTCTCTAGTTTCTGCAGATCTTAACTACTAGGATAAAGCTATAACTATACTATCTCCTTGAGTAAAATTAGAGCAAAAGGAGTTAGGAGCAATTGGGAATGGTTGATGATAAACTCTATCTCAGGATTCCCAAAGAGGTTGAACACTCTATCCGAGGTGTAGGCTGAAATAAAGGTTATTGGAAACAAACATGAAACGACAAGCTAGTTCTCAGGATTCCCAAGGAGGTGGAACACTCTATTCGAGGTGTAGGCTGAAAAGAAGATTACTAGAAACAACATTAAACGATAATCTTTATCTCTAAATTCCCAAGGAGGTGAAACACTCTATCCAAGTTGTAGCTTGAAAGAAAGATTATTGAAACAACAATAGTATTTCATGATGAACAAACACACAATAGATGATCAAACCAGCTTTATATTAAACAATAACAAAGTGAACCGATACAGAATAGCAATATTACAGGCAAGGCGACACAACAATTTGTTATCACAAGCAAAAGTTAAAATACAATGAGCAAGGTGCTCTTATTTATAGAATCTCAAAGGAGTAGGGAACCCTAAAATCTCCTTGAGTTAACATTCAGTCTTGCCAGGATGCAAGAGTTATTACTATTTCTAAATAAAGATAACCTAACAGTTAACTGGAAAAATTACCTTAGTTAACTAATCTAAAACTAAGACTAATTGAACTTTGCAACACGCAAGTCTTATTGATATGAGAGTCAACTGATAACCAACATCAGTTAACTGAAACCTAACTGAAAGCTCCACCTCCACCAAAAGATATCCCCAAGGAAGAGATAAACATGCATGAAATCAGCAATCTGAACTCAAGAGCGACGTTGAGTTGACTGCTGCCTTTGACTCTATCCTTGGGAAAATCGTAGGATCTAATTGACTATTGACTCCAAGCCATCATGAGCAATCATCTCCTCCAAAAAATCGTTAACTACATCTTCTTTAGGCACTTTGATGCTGTCCAAAATAACAAACTGTTTGCTCAACGTCTTCTCTCCATCTGTGATCAATCTCAGACATTCTTTGACCTCCTCAGCTGCCTTGTCAAAACTTGTTGACATCACGGAAAAATGATTCAACTTGGACGCCACAGGATCACCATCAAGACCATCACGGACCAAACTTTGAAATTCTGCTTGTATGACATCGTGATTGATGTAGGTACCATCCTCATGAAGATAATGGCACGATATTTGTATGATGAATCTGCTTACAAGCTTGATAGCATTGACAACATCTTATTTGATTTCAGCCATTTTTGTAGTCACCCTTTCATAAGTTTCTACTTTGAACAGGGTTTGTTCTCTCCAAGCAAAAAGCTTCCTTTTGTCTTCATCTGCTACAACGACATCATATGCGATCTCCAAATAAGAAATGATGATCTCATCTCTTGATTTGTTTTTCGTTATACTCAATTCAAGTTGTTGAATTCCTTGACGAAGATCGTGAGCTTTGTACCTTAATTGGTACATCTCTGCAAGAAGGTGTCTGCCTCTGGTTACAAAATCTTCGATCCAGTCTTCCAAAAGCTTTCCACAATTGACTAACTAACCCAACTTTTGTTGATCTGCAGGTGATTCTAGAAGCTATGGAAGAAGAGTCGCAATGTTTGAAGTCCCATGAATAAGATTTGAGATATACTGTCGCAACTACTTATTTTCAGCTTTGAGGGCTGCTTTGTCTTTTCCGTCCTTCATCACCCGCTCCTGAAGATTGCCGGAAGCTACCTTAAAGAGGCTTACATCTACGTGCCAAGTACTTCTACCAAGGTTGGTTTTGACAAAACTGAAATCACCAACCTCAACTTCATCCGATCTCTTGCCCTCTGGCTGTGTAGCAACCTCCATGACAATCTCTGCATCAGGATTCTGCTCTGTGTACTTGTTTCTCGATCTTCTTGTTTGACGTGTCTTGATATACACTGCCAAACTTTGAAAGATCCAGTTGATAGGAAGGTTTTCGCCTCCTTCTACCCAAAGTTTTCTCAAGCCAAGACAAATTATTTATGTTGACTTCTCTGGGAGAAATGGTTGCAGTTGTGTCAACTCTTAGTGAATTAACTGGTACTGAGACTTCACAAATTGGCGATTTTGGTTTTGAATCTATCTGAATGGAAGGAGGTTGAGGAGATAGTGGCGGACCAGGAGATGAGCACCTGGCTTCAGCTTGTACCATTGGCTCCACTAGAACTTCCAACACCTTTTCTAGTTGTTCTCGTTGACTTATGTTTCCTTTCAAACTCTTCGTTCTTCTGCTAACCCTGGCACCTTCGGGTGGAT
>VDFB02184793.1:0-28114 GCA_007258455.2 Sequoia sempervirens | reverse complement strand
AGATGTATTTGAGTTGTGCATTGTAATATTTTAAGGTCACGATGAGAGCAAGAAATAGGGCAGTGATCAACTGTAGAGTTGATGTTTGAAGTTTGTAAAGGGGTGTAAGAAAATGTATCATCCACCTGTACATCCCTGTGGGGTGTCAGACGTAAACATGTAGAGTATGCAGCCCCTATCATGTCATCAAAGAAACTTCTCTATTGAAAGGTATAGGCCATTAAATTTAATGATATTCACGGTTTCCCAAACCTTGTTCCTAATGAAGTTAGGGAACACTTGCCAAAATTCAAAGGGAAAAGATCAGAATCAGCATCTCAGCATCTGCAAGAATTTTCTGATTTGATGGGAGATTATGAGATAGGTTATGAAGATGTTGTCATGAAGTTCTTTGTTCAATCTCTGAAGGAAGATGCTAGAGATTGGTTTTCATATTTGCCGGTATGTTCTATCTCTTCATGGAACGAGTTTATGGCAGCATTCATAGAACAGTTTGGTGAAAGAGTTAATCCGAGTTTAGCAAGACAAAAACTTATGAACGTAAGGAAGAAGATGAGTTGGTTCTTGCTTTCTATCTCAGATTTTCAAAAGCAATAAGGGATATCCCAGAAAATATAAGACCAAATGATGCAAAATGTTTGGTTGTATATTTGGGTGCATTTGATGAAGAGATGAGTTATTTGTTAAGAGATAAGGATCCTACAACACTTCATAATGCATATCAAATTGCCATGGATATTGAAAACAACTTGAAATATTCAATGATGAAGGGATACATGGCCGCAAGTGTTGGTTATCCTAGCACACCTTGTGCAAATGGAATTCATGAATTAGACAATAGAAATGATTGTCAGGATGACAATGCTTCTGCTGTTCCAATTTTTCCATCATACAACATACAAATCACAGTGAACTACATGTTGAGCATCAACAAATTTTGAGCAGTGTTGATCCTGTGTCTTTTGTTCGAGAGTTGTCTAATATGAAAAGACACAAGGGAGAATCACCATATGATTTGTTCTCGAGGTTTTTGGATGCCTTGTTGAAGGTCCCCAAAAATTTCAGACCAAAGGATTCAATATGCATTGATTTGTTTTGTGAAATCTACAAGCCAGGGCTAAGTACCTTGCCAAGAGAGTTGAAGCCTCATAGTTTTGATCAAGTCCTTGACTGGATAAACATTGTTGAAGGAGCCCAATGTAATTATGCACAAAATGTGATGTCTCAAAATGCTAGTAACAACTGTCCTATTGAGAAAAGTCATAACACAATGCAAACAACTGAAAAGGGTATATCAGGAAATGAACATCCATCTAGTTATATGGATGAAGGTAATGATTTTAACCAGCTCGCAAGCAACATATATGCGGATCCATATATCAGTGATGAAGATGATGATACACTTGCAAGTGTTGCTGAGATCTCATTTGAGATCAGTGGTCATGATTTTGAAAATGAAACTTTAGGCATTCATTCTGAAATTTTTAAGCATAGTTTATGTGGTGATGAATTTTCTTGTAATGAGGATCATGATGACAGTGAACCTATTTATTTTTCTGAAGAGTATGAATGCTTCTATGATGACGATTTAGAGGTGTTTTCTTCATATAAAGGATGCAGTGATATGAATGTTGATGAGGTCACTTGTTCACAAGTGAATGAGCAAACCCCATTTGATAAATACCTGGAATGTAATTCGGGTTTACCATCAATGGAGCATGTTAACTTTGTGAATGATGAAGAATTTGAAGATAAGAATGTGTGTTTAGTATCGTGATCCTAATCACAGTGCTAGAGATGATAAAGATGCTGATGAACGTGCTTATGTCCTTGCTGCTCATGATTGTTTATATGAAGCAGAGATGGAAATGTCAGCTATACATGAAGAGGATGATGAAGTGCACATTGATGAAAGAAGGGATTCATTATTGAATGATCAAGTTGTACATTATGACAAGCACATGGATCTTGAATCAACATTATTACCAATTGATAATATTGGAAGGCTTGCTGTTTTATTTGACAATAAAATTTCAGAATGTGTTGATACTGCAGAACTTTTTGATCTATGTGTAGAGTAGCCAAAAGATGGAAGTAACGATGGATCTCATGTTAGCGAATGTGAAATTGAATATTGTTGTTTCTTTTCTGATGTTTCTTATCTTTATAGTATGAATATGGACATGTTTTCATCCAATAAGGAGTGCATTGATGAGAAAGAGAATGAAGATGCTTGTTCAATTGTTATTGAACAAACTTCATACATTTCAGTATGTCTATCAATTGATGATGCACATGAAGATACCCATGCACATGAGTGCTTTGCTGCTGACCCTATTAATTCTGAATTATTTGAGCCATCCTTGAAACATTTTGCGTTGAGCTAAATGATGACTTGAAAAATGAATCAGAATATGTTAATGAACCTGAGATGAGTGCATTTACTCAGTTCTGGAATATTGATGATGCATATGATCTTCATTTCCTTAATACCAAGGAGTATTCTGATGTTGCAAAATCAGAATGCCTAGATGTATGCTCATGTTATGATATCCAATTCAAAGAAGTTCCTGAATATGCACTTTCCCCTTTTAATGCACCTGGGGGTTGTTTGCATAGTGCACAACAAAGTGTTTATGAAAGTTTTCAGTTTGATGTGCAAATTGAATTTGATGTCAATGGTCAAGTGGACTATGAGTGTTTTCAATTTTCAGTCCAGATGGATGAGCATTTAATAGAACATGATAGTGAATTGAACAAGGTAAAGTATCGCAATGATTATGGATTTCAGTTAATGTTTGATTGCGGATTTCAGATCGACAGAATTAATGATGACAATGGCAAGTTCAGACACATGGTAATGATGGTTAACGGCAATGCCACTAACAGGGTTAGTTGGTGGATAGTTCATGGCAGTGTTTTCAGACTTGGCCTAGTAAAAACAGCTGAAAGTAAAGTATTTGACAAAGGTACGTATTGGTTCAATGTTTTTGGGGGCCTAGGGCCAGCAAATAAGGTTTGAAGAATAGTTTCAATACAACATAAAGGAGAAATAATGTGAAATTGCAGATGCAGGTTAAAAGCCTGTATGATAAAAGGTTTCTAAGAGGAAATTTGAAGTGGGGACTATGGTATTGGTATGGAATGCAAGGTCTGAGGACAGGGGCAAGCATGGAAAATTTGATGCCTTGTGGTTAGGACCATATCTCATATCTAATACTTATGATGAAGATTCATTCTATCTACAGAGCCTAGCTGGTGAACTTCTTGAGCTTCCAGTACATGGACAGTTCTTGAAAGAAGGGGTTCATTATTGGATGATCAAGTTGTACGTTATGACAAGCACATGGATCTTGAATCAACATTATTACCAATTGATAATATTGGAAGGCTTGCTGATTTATCTGACAATAAAATTTCAGAATTTGTTGATACTACAAAACTTTTTGATCTATGTGTAGAGTAGCCAAAAGATGGAAGTAACGATGGATCTCATGTTAGCGAATGTGAAATTGAATATAATTGATCTATGTGTAGAGCACCGCCAGTGGATGCATTGCTAGTTGATACATTGTCAGAGTTGGTGCCGCTAGGCACGCTATTGTCGATACCTCTAGCCACATCCTCAGTGCCAACCTTGGCACCAGGGGCAACCGTTAGGCCAGTGACCACATGGGGAACGGTCACAACATAAGAGCCAGTCACAGTTACAACATCGGCCAAATCGCCAGTGCCTTTTGTTGCATCGCCAGGAGTGCCAAGAAAGGCGTAGATCGACGACTGGTTGGGGTCAGTTGGTATGGCGCTCGAAGTCCCAACGTTGCCAAGCCCTTCAAAGATTTTGGCAGAGGGCCCAGAGGGAGGTCCACTCCTCCGGTCACAACAAAGTTTTACTACCAGGGTGACAGAAGAGGAGGAGGCACACCATGAGATGCCGCTAGTGGCGACAAGAGAGGTTGAGCTAGTAGTAGCTGTGTAGGAGAGTGGGGGACCATCGAGGATAGGAGAGGTTGAGCTAGTAGCAGCCGTGCAGGAGAGTGGGGGATCGTCCATGATGGAGCCCCCCATGACAGTTGAGGGGCCGCAACCAGCATCTGGCGAAGAGGAGGAGGATGGATCTAATGAGTCTAGAGGATTGGTTGTGGAGATGTCACAGTCGGATCCATGGGATCCCTTGGGAACAGTGCAATGCTATGTCGAGGAACTCCAACACATGGGACGACTGATGGTGCAAGTGGGAGAGATCTCCAAGGAACTCAAGGTTGGCCGCTCTCCACTTGTAGCACGAGAGGTACAACATATCTGTGGATTTGTACAAATAGGGTGTGAGTCGGAGTTTGCTCGTATTTTTACCAATCAAGGTTGGCCAGCGGAGGAGACTGCAACAATGCTTAGAGTTTGGCATGGTGCACCACCAATGGTGGTAGGAAGGGATGCTTGAGTTCTCGAGGCCCTCTACAACATTGAGTTGGCCTTTTGGAATGTTTTCTATTCATTGAAAGTCAAACAATGTCCACAGAAGTAGCAGTGGCGAGGAAGGTGGAGGCATTTCAGATGATGCAAAAGGTGAAAGAAGAGTCGGCAGGAAGTATGGAAAATCTCCGAACACAACTGGCTGAGTAGAACTGACTTGCCAGTGCTGAGGAAGCTTGCGCATAGCCTTGGAAGCCAAGGTAACCATTGTAGAGGAAGAGGCTCGACAAAAGGTATAGACGATGAAGCAATAGGTCAAGGAGTTGGAGGAACAACTGGCGGCGAGGAGCACAGATGTAGATAAAGCCAAGAGCTAGTTGATGGAGGTGGCTTGCATGGTCAAAGCCGCCAGGGAACGAGAGATATTGGCCGACCACCAACTCCGTGTACATACAGAGTTGAGGCGATTGAGTGAGCTGAGATCTTTGATGACTACCCCAATTTCATCGGTTCATCCAGGGACGTCCTCACTTCCCCCCCTCTTCTCAGTAGCATCATGTGTAGTATCATTCCCCTTTTGCTTGTCATGTCGTCTTCTTTTGTGGGGGGGATGATGTAGACGGTCATATCTTAGTCATAGTCGGGTAGTAGTAGTCGGCCATAGTTTACTATGCTTAATAAAACTATAGTTAAATGCAAATATTTCATGTAACAAATGTCATTCTGTTCAGGTAATTAAGTTGCAATTAGTGGTAGATTAGTTGTTGCGAAGTGTCATGACGGTTGGTTTCTCAACCAACCGTTAGTGGCTATATGTACGAGAGTCTTTGTAATTGGGAATATTATTATGGTACTGTTGACATCTATGCTATTGTAGTGTTGTCATTCTGCTTACTGTGAATAAATGAATAAAAGCAATTCTTATTTCATGCATCATGTGTTCTGAATATGCTGTACGTATCTATGTTCTGTGAATAACTTAGTTTACTCTCGTAGTACATTGAAATCCATCCTGTGAGCAAACACAGTCAATGGACAAAAAGTCTAAACTCTGAAACATTTTATGTTTTTACTACATTTGTAGAAATCACAATCAAAGGTTCCAACTGGTTCAGCCTCATCGGTATTGTGTTCTTGTTCTTTTCCAGTATGTTTAGCAGTCTGCACTGAATTTTGATGCTTAATTTCAAGATCCACCTGATCTTTATCCTTTGGGAACATATTTTCTTCATAGAGCTCAGGAATATTATATGCTTGGATCATTAAATAGTCTTTTTGATTTTCAATGTAATCTCTAACAAACTACGCTCATCTACCACTCTTCTTTCATGAGGTCAGAAGTGAGCTTTTGTAATTTCCTTTCTGTTTACATTTGTCAAACCATCTTCTATCAACCTAAAAAACCTGTCCTTGGGGGTTACCATTATCATGGTAACGTGCATCACAATATGAAGAAATGTGAGTTCAGTAAGAAATTCTGTTTTCTTGTTCTGGAATACATCGTCATTTCTTCCTCTCCAAATATGCCAAAGAATTTCGGTGGACATACTTACAAAAAAATATTAAGAACATCATCAAAATCATTTGCATAACCAAATAAGATTTCATGCCATGTAAAATCATTCTTATTGGCCCAGTCCATACAATTGCCACAAAATGCATACCAAAGATTACGAGGATATTTGCAATAAAGAAAAGATGTTCAAAATGCTCTACCACGTTACAGATGTCATAGACTTGGGCAGATGAACCAAGATCAGATAGAATTGAGTCAATAGCTAACCTTTTAAGAAGGAGAAGCCACTTGAAGTTTTTTTGGGTTCTAGAACACTTGACCAAAAAACTTTTAAAAAGTTAGACCAATAAACATTAGATAAGTTTAGATTCCATTTATGATTAATACTGTTAAGAACCTCTTGGTGTCAACCAGTATAGCATAAATTTTCTTGGAATTGACTTAGAGAAAGAGATACCATCAGCCAAAACAAAATTGTCCATAATTTCAGAATTTAGTCTTAGAGATACTAGAAAGTTGACAATAAACACAGCCTTTTGGAGCACATAATGGGTTGTTTTGTGAGTTTTAGGATTGAGAAACAACATTGTATTTGTTCCCATGTAATTGTTCCATTTAAATTTTCTTGAATTTTTTGCCTTAAATATTCCACAATCACAATAATACTTGCATAATTAATTATAAATATTTAACTTTAAACTTATAATTTTGATAGTCATAAACTTTGGATTTAAAGCTTTAATACAAATTTGAAAATATTAAACTTATATTCTGCTGTAATCTTTCTTCCAATTTGTAGCCGCACTTGTATAAATGTCTTGAAGTGTTTTCTAAATTTCTGTCTAAAGTTACGGGTTTCCATCCACCAACTTGGCAAGAGAAATTAAGGGTCTTCGTCCTTAAATCTCTGAATCTTTTAGGAGTTTCGTCCTCGATTTTTTAATATTTCACAAGGAAACTCATTAATATTTCTTCACAAATTCTTTTTCCCTTCTCCTTGATTGATCTTCCTTATATACCATTTTTCTTTAATAGAAATAACTTTTCATCTACATGCCTTTTGACTTTTTGTTGAAACTAAACTTCATTAAATTTCAGTTTTTTAATAATATTAATTATTCTCCCTTTTGACTTTTTCTTTAAACTACATGCCTTTTGACTTTTCGTTGAAACTAAACTTCATTAAATTTCAGTTTTTTAATTATATTAATTATTCTCCTTTTTATTAACCAAAAACCTTTTAAAATGTTAGACCAATAAACATTAGATAAGTTTAGATTCCATTTATTTATTTTGGTAAGATAGGTGTTATCAGAAAATTAGGGGTGATAACTCCCCGATAAGCTATTAACACTGCAAAATGGATGGTTTTCCATTTGCTCAGTCTTTATTTTTGTTACCGTTTACATTGTGGGCCTTGTATTATGTTGACATACATATTTTTGTCCGGGATTTTGTGCTGACTCCTGCCACATCAGTATTTACCTGGGCCCCACTTCCTTATTATTTGGCTTCCAAGGCAACGCCAATTTGCATTCCTTCGATATCTCTTGATAGGTGAGGTTTTCAAAGGTTTATGTGTTGGTTGGCACGCTCTACATTCCTACTTCACACGTGAAATTAAGCAACACATACAACCCACCCGAGGTGAAGGTATTTTCTATTTGATTTGTGATTAATTCCCTCTTCGGCTCTTGTGTGTTATGGTACGTCTTAAACTTGCCAAGGGATTCGGCAGATTATGCCATTATTTCGCACGGTTAGGCTCCCATTTTTTAGTTTGGCTCCGTGTTGATTGCACTATGAAGGGTCTAGACTTTTTTGTTACCATGGAGACCCCCATATTGCATTCCTTCGATATCTCTTGACAGGTGAGGTTTTCAGAGGTTTATGTGTTGGTTGGCACGCTCTACATTCCTACTTCACAAGTGAAATTAAGCAACACATACAACCCACCCGAGGTGAAGGTATTTTCTACTTGATTTGTGATTAATTCCCTCTTCGGTTCTTGTGTGTTATGGTACATCTTAAACTTGCCGAGGGATTTAGCTGATTATGCCATTATTTCGCATGCTTAGGCTCCCATTTTTAAGTTTGGCTCCGGGTTGATTGCACTATGAAGAGTCTAGACTTTTCTGTTACCATGGAGACCCCCATATTGCTAACTTGTGACCGTAGTTAGTTATCCTTTCTAGGTTGGATCACAGAACAACGTTTGAAGCTTGTCTTGATAGAGAGAGGCTTGCTTACCATGAAAGCCGGGAGGCTCATTTTGGGTGAAAAGTTTCTTGTTTCCGAGGAGCGCCATTGAGTTAATACAGACATTCCAGCCCGTTTCGTCGCCTCCCTCCTGGACCTATGCATTCCTAAGGATGAAATTGAGAGTATGACTTGGAAGTTGTTCTGCCCTCATTTGTTGGGTGGGCTGGAAGGGGTTTTGGGAGCTGCTCAGCTCGAAGTTGGGATCTAGGAATGCCACTCGGAGTTCGTTTTCTGCCGTTTCTTTTTGATTCAAAGGGTGGGGAACTCTTGCTTCATCAGAGCTGCACTCTGGTTGGCTATAAGTTTCTGTGCAAATTGTACCAGTCTGAGCCCGTGGATGACTTTGAATGGTTAGAGGAGTTCGATGCTTATGAAGCCAGCTAGAGAAAAACGTTTGAATCGGTTTTGGCAAGTTCTCAGATAAGAACCCTCCAGAGGAATCCATTGTTGAGAGCTTTTTCAAAGTGTTTTTAAAAGAAAATCTGGGCTAGGGGCCTTAGTGCAAGTTTACACTTTTTTGGGCTGTAAACCCTAACGTACAGTTTGATAATGTATATTGGTAAGAAATTAAAGACTTATGTGAATATTATATGAAATATATCGCTGTTACAAAGTTCGGAAAGTCTGAGAATGTGTTGCCAAAAAAATTAAAAATGTTGTATTCCAAAAAAAATTTTATGTTCAATTTTGGTTTTGGGTTACTACGTGAATTGAAATCTTAAGAAACCCTAAAGTACTTCTTCGCATCTTGCTTTGTTCATCTTAATGGATGGTTTGATGTTTAAACAATGTTGCAAAGTTCAGAATATCTGGAATATTTGGTTACAGTTTTAGATGTGTTCCAACAATATTTTAGAGATTTTGAAAGTGTTTGTCTCATCGTGAGTTTGCAGATGAATGGGTTTAAGAATATTTGAGTTTTCAAATACAATGTTGTTTCGATTTAATTCTGCATATCAAGACCCTCATGATATTTTGCTTTATGTGCGAAGGCCATTTAAAATGAGAACAAAATCATATTACCATTCTGCGTTTTTAAATTTTTAGGTTAATTAGGGATTATTGTGCCCTTTCTTGCAGCCAGGATTGCTTAACATGACCCTCTTGATATTTTGCTTTATACAACTAGGCCATTTAAGGATGAGTGAGAGCAAAAACGTGTTAATGCTCAACAATTTTATTTATTTAGGTTAATTAGGGGTTAATGTGCCATTTCTTTCAGGCACAGTTTTTCAGTTGCCAGGATTCTAATGGTTGGTTGCTTGGGATAAGTATTGGGTTAGTTTTAGCTAATGTTCTGACCAACTGTCTACGAAAGAGACAGGTTCAGGTTTAGCTGACTTTAACTATATGGGTCCCCAACTTGGTGCAATTATTCGCACCTTGACGATGCATAGGAATACAACCCTGATTCAACAGGGTTATTCCGGGTGAGTCCGGTCAAATAGTTCATTTAAGAAACCCTAATAGTGTTTAGCTCATCATGTATTTACAGATGAGATTAAACAATTGATATTTCACTTTAATTTTGCTTAACATGACCCTCTTGATATTTTGCTTCATATACCTAGGCCAATTAAGGAAAAGCAGAAACGTGTTAACGCTCAGCAATTTTATTTATTCAGGTTACTTAGGGATTCTTGTGCCATTTCTTGCAAACATTGGTTTTCAGTTGCCAAGATTCTAATAGTTGGTTGCTTGGGATAAGTATTGGGTTATTATAAGCCGATGTTCCGGCCAACTGTCTTCGAAAGAGACAGGTTCAGGTTTAGCTGACTTTGCCTATATAGTTTAGATTCCATTTATGATTAGTACTGTTAAGAATCTCTTGGGTGTCAACCAGCACAGCATAAATTTTCTTGGAATTGACTTTTAGAGAAAGAGATACAAAACAAAATTGTCAATAATTTCAGAATTTAGTCTTAGAGATACTAGAAAGTTGACGATAAGCATAGCATTTTGGAGCACATAATAGGTTGTTTTGTGAGTTTTAGGTATTGAGAAACGACATTGTATTTGTTCCCACTTCAAGAGCTGACCATTAACAAAGATGTCTTTAAAATCTATAATCCCTTGAAATGCCCAAAACTTAGCAGAGCAACCTTGAAACATTGCAAGTGGTTTATTGTTCTATTCAAAATTCCACCAAATAGATTTGCAATTGATGAAGTTCCCATCTAGTCTAGAGAAAGTCTTGTGTCCCACCATAAGATGTTTGATAGCCTCCCATGCTTTCCAAATATTACAAAATATATTAAAACCAAAAGGTTTGATAGAGAACTTACCAAACAAAAAATCATGAGGGTGTAGGCCTTTCTAATTTCTACCTTTCTTTGGAACTACTAAAGCAGCATTGATTTTTATTAATACTTTCCAAGGTCCATCAAAGGCTTTTATAGTATACTTAACTGCAAGAGCAATGCCTTGCAGTTTGATTTCTGTAAGACCCAACACCCCATTGATTTAGGAAGACTAAGTTACTGGTTCGGTTTTGGGTTTAGTTCGGGTTCGGGTTCGAGAACCCGGTTTGCCGGTTCGGGAAATTTTTTTTTGGGTTTGGGTTCGTTTTGGGTTCGGTAATACAAAAACATATAAAAATCAGAAATATATACATATTTGCAGCAGTATTTAAGTTCAGAATACACCACCATATTAATAGTCAAATAACATAGCAAAAATACACCACCACTTTATACTCAAAAGTCAAATGTCATGATATAGAATTATAAATTAAAGTTCAAACTTCAAACATAAAAATGTCAAGTGTTTACAATCAGCCATTAATAATTATTAATTATTGATCATTGATCAATCTGAATCATATGGGTCATCAAAAAAAGCAGCATCATCAGCATCATTAGATGCTAGATTTTGTGTAGAACCACAAATAGCATTAGTGGCACTCGCACAAGCACTGCCACTAGCACTAACACTACCGCTCTCATGCTCAGTAGTAGCTGCTTCAGGCTGATAGTCATCATCAATATCAAGTGCAGCTAAGTGACTTGTGGAAGCATCCAAGTCAAGCTGCTCTGGCTCAATATCCCACCTCCTTGTGTCTCCTTCTTTGTAAGAACTATGTTTGTGTGTAAGGAGGCGCAAGTTTGAATGCACATACACCAAGTCCTCAGCCTTTTTTGAATGTAGCCTATTGCGTTTTATTGAGTGGATGAAGGAGTATGTGCTCCAATTCCTCTCAAAAGAGGATGAACTAGCAACCTATTAAGACCAAATTAAATTAATAAATAGTTAAGAGTTACAAAAATTAACTAAACAAAATTATTAATTAAAATTTAAAATTAAAATTACAAATATAAATTATAAAACTTACTTGGGATAAAACTTTTATTGCAATAGGTTGGAGGTGCATGTATTCTTGCCCATGGAAGTACCACCAACTATGAGCAACCACCCTACACTTGTCTCGAAGAGCATCCATATTCTGATCAACACTCCCAAAGCATGCAAAAGCCATAAACTCAGCCCTCACTCGATCACGTTGGTCACGATCACTGAAGATTCTACGAATTGCTGCCTTGTACCCTTGGGCCACTTCACCATCCCTATATGGAGCAACTCTTGATGAAGTAGAAAGTATCTCAGGGCTATAATATTTGGGACTCAATGCAAAAGCGAGAAGATGCAAGGGAGTGGTCATTTTGTTCCATCTATCAACCATGATTTCGTGTAGCTCTTTGAAGAATTTTTCTTCAGGATCTTCCTCTTTTGCATTGATGATGGATCTCATCTTCTCAATCATTGAGTCGATACCATCATATACTTCACCCAAACAAGGTCTATCCAAGTCAGTGTAACGGATCATGCTCAATATGGGCTCGGTGAAACTGACGAGATACTCAACACGATCCCACCAACCATCATCTAGGATCCTTTGCTTGATCCTATTTGCCCTTTCATTGCTAGATTGCCTCCATACAACCCAATTAGGGTTGATTACCATGGCACATAGTGCCTCACGAACCTTTATAAGTCGTCTCAACACAATTGTGTTGGAGGCAAAATGGGTCTCGGCAACCTGTTTGAAAATCAAAATTAAAATTAAAATATAATTTAAATATACAAAATCAAACTTTAAAAATTAAAATTAAAAGAAAATTCAAAAATTTAAAAATATTGAGAATTAACTTACCTTCAACAACTCCAATTTAGAGAATTGTCTAAATATTCCTTGCGTCATATGGTGGTTGGTGACAAACATTTGGATGTCTTCGCCCTCGGCATACACCTGTTTGATCCATTCAATTTTGGATCCAATTTTTTGTAGCATTAGATTGAGGGAGTGGACAGCACAAGGTGTCCAAAAAATGTGTGGATACTTCTCCTCAACCAATAACCTAGCAGCCCTACAATTTTTGGCATTGTCGGTTACAACTTGCACAACATTTTGATGGCCCACTTCTTCAATAGCTTGGCAAAGGATGTCAGCAATAAATGGACCATCTTTCACCTGTCCTTCACAATCCACTGCTCTCAAAAACATTGCCCCTTTAGGGGACACAGCAATAACATTGATCAATGGGCGATTTCTTGCATCTTTCCATCCATCAAAAACTATGGTCACCCCTGTTTCGATCCACGAATCCCTTATGGGCTTCAAAGAGTCTGCTACATGTTTCACCTCTTTCTCCAATAAGGTGCAATGCACCTTCTCAAAACCTGGGCCCTTATACCCCTTTGGAGCCTCATTAATAGATTTCACCATTTTTTGCCAATATGGTGAACGAACAACATTGAATGCCAATCCATTGGCATAGACACATCTTGCTATGTCTTGATCAGCAATCTCTCTTGCCTCATTTGAAATGAAGCTTCCAACGGTCCCTTAGATCTTTTATTTGAAGAGGGCATGGTTTGCTCTTGAGGGATGTCCATAAATGGATGGCTTTCTGTAGGTGGAAAATAAGAAGGTGGTGTAGGGGGTTTCATGGATCGAGATCCTTTCTTCAAAGGATGGCTTGTTTTACCACTGGTTGTTTTTTGGTCTGCCTTTTCTTGCTCAGCAATATATTTCAACACTATATCTTTTGGAATGCCTTGTTGTTTTCACCTGGACAATTTTTGATGCCTGTTTCAGGGATCCCGCACAAGTGCCCTTTTACTCGACTGTATGAGCTCGAATATTGAACATTGCAATGACTACAAATCCAAACATATCCTCCACCACCTGGAAGTTGCTGAACCATTTCTACATATTTCCAAAGGGGAGAGGCTGGGTTTATTTTGAAACGAGATTGGATTGAGCCTGAGGAGGTACCGGTTGCCATTGTAATACGGAATAGTGAATACCTAAGGCACAACATATTGAAATTTTGGTATTGATTCATTGAATTTGAAACTAAAAGACTTAATTAATTTCAAAAAAATGAAAAAATTGAACATGTGTTATAGACATTTAGAGGAATGAAAAGTAAAACAAAACAATAACTAAAAAACAAAACAAAAGAGTTGAAGTTCACTTGTGAAAAAAAATGTAAAAAAAATAATCAAAAAACTTCAAAAAACCTACCTCTTTTGAAGAAATCTTGCTCTACGATCTTCTTAGCAATGAATAGACACTTGCAAGTGCTTAGGAATAGCACAACAATCAACTTTGAACAATCTACGATCAGCCTTCAAGTCTATTCCAGCTTGTGCAAGCAAAAGAGAAAGTTCAGCAATGGAGGCAAAAAATCCTTTTTTCTCATTCACAAATTGGTAAATGAGTTTCACTTTACCTATTTCATGTTTTTGAGGCAAGTATTAGGGTTAGAAATAATAAAAAAGTCCCTAAAAGTCAAAAACGAGTCAAAGTCTTTAAAATGAAAACTTGAAAAATGCTGCCTCAAGCACGGAATAGAACCTGTGTTCAAAATTTTCAACCCTATTCGACTCCACACCATGGGTCCTGACTGGCCAAAACCTATAGTCCAAAAATAATGGACCTGTGGTGAATTTCTTCGAACCTGATCTCAATTCGACCACTCGAACCCTAATCAACCCCGGCCTTCGAGCTTAATCCGTAACATAGTAGGAAGACTACACCAACCCATTTTAACAATATTTCTATTTTATTTCCTTTATTGTCTGATTAGAGGAAGTTTCCCATTATTTTTTGTATTTTTTCAACTTGGTCAAACTATCCAATAACCAATCAGAAGAGTAACAATATTGTAAAAATAAAGTACCTTTTGACTTGAATTCTATTAGGGAGAGAAAGAAATCTACCATTTGATGTTTTTTATCTTTTTCTTAAACATTTGCTCCCACATTTCTTTTAAAGAAGAGTCAACAACAAATGATATGGCTAGGTAATTTACAATCTTGTTAGGCCCACCCCATTGCCAATTTCTATTTTTCAGCCACTTCGGAGGAGAATCACTCCAATCAAGTATAATTGATTTATTTTTAGAAATCTTAGCCCTAGATGTTTTACAGTATACATTTAGTCTATCCATAACATTATCAAAATTTTCCTCGCAGAAAATAATGCAGTGTCATCAACAGACTATATGCTAATCAAATTAATCTTTTTTGGCAAACATACTCTCTTCACAAGATGACCAATTTCTATATATTAGAATGTATACTGTAAGACATCTGAAGTAATAACAAATAGTAAATGTGCTAAAATTCTTGTCCTATAGTTCTTTGCAGGGGGAAGGACTCAGTTAGTGATCCATTGCTGTCAATCTAAGCTTGAGCATCATTGAAGAGTGCCTTAACCATATTACAAAATTTTGGAGGAAAGCCGAAATATTCCAAAACTAATAGGATCAAAGACCATTCCACTCTATTATAAGCTTTTTCAAAATCAAGAGCATTATACACACATCCTAATTATATTTTTTTGCCCATTCAAGTCCTCAACTAGTAACTAAATTTTCAAGAATGTACTTGCCTTTTATGAACTAGTTTGAGTTTCAGAGATGGTTTTAAGGAAAGTGTTTGTGAGTCTAAGGGCTAGTAATTTAGTCAAGTTTTTATATGACACACTAAGGAGAATTATTGGCTTCCAACTTTTTATAAGAAAAATTGCCCCCTCTTACGGAAGTATTTTAATGATACCCCTTGCTCAATGGCTTCATTGTATACCTCAGTCAAGTCTTTGGTGATCCAGTCTATATTTGCTTTGTAGAATTTAATTGGAATACCTTGAGCACTTAGAGATTTACCATTTTCAAAAGACCTTATGGTTCTTTCTAGTTATTCCCTAGGAATTTCTTTTTCAACCTCAACAACATCTTCTTTAATAAGTTTCTTGGGAATAATTTTTACACAGAGATCTCTTGCTTCCTTACTTTGGTAGTTATCATCCTTTGTAGAGAAAAGCTTTTTATAGAAATCACCAAGCATCTTTCATATCTTCAATATTCTCACAATGTCTCATCAATCATTATAGGATCAATAGCTCCCCTTGTCTATTTGGATTTTAGAATGTTGAAGAAATACTTTGTTCCCTTATCCCCACCTCTTTGAGTTAGTTCATCTTTGCCTCATATTTGCCTCCCTAAGCTTTATAACTTTGTAGACATATCAAATTATGCTTTATATTGGTAAATCTTTTTTTGAAGATTTCATTTCTAGGGTCTTTTTGTATATAGGATTCTAGATTTGTAAGGCTTTCTTCCAAATATTTTTCTTTGCTTCTTTTATCTATTGTTTTCTTTTTTCCAGTAATTCTCGGGAAGTTTCTCCAACCAAACATTAATTTGTTTCAATATTTTATAGTAGAGCTAGTATGAAAAACAAATTTATTGATATTCCTAAGAGTGTGAATGCCATGAATACACTCCTTATTGATTTGATTTCTATCTGAGATAGAGTACAACTTTGTAACTTTGTAGACATATCAAATTATGCTTTACATCCATAGTCTTTTTTTTGAAGATCTCATTTCTAGGGTCTTTTTGTAACTAGGATTCTAGATTATAGCACATGAACGAATGGCACTGCCTTTATGTTTTCTTGTTGCTTGATGCGATTAATGTAATTAAAAGTATATTGCAAAGAACTTATAGCTTGGAGCCACTCTCTTTTAACAAAATTTAATACTAAATGTTTTTTTACTTGAAATGAAGAAAATTATCTTCACTTCCTATCATTTTAAATCAAAAAATATTTATATGAAATGTGTAATAATTTTACAACACAGAGCTTCAAGTATTACCCTCTACTCCACTCAAGGGTGCCAATGCTAGTACCTAGTTTGCAAAATCGTAAATGCTTCTGCTTCTCGACCTGTGGGCTGTTCTGTACTGTATTCTTTCCTAGTGTATGTCTTTCAGTTATATGCTTTTTAGTTTCAAAGAGATATTGCTCATAAACTTATTGTAAGTTTTTGGTGCTTTCTTTTTTCGATTAACATCAATGTAGTGAAATTACTGAGTCATCTTTGCTCTTTGTTACCTTCTTTGTTGAGTACATGTTTTGGATTTTTTAGTAACCTTATTATTTAGTGCTCAAATTATTACTTCTCTGTTCCTTGCAGGTGTTTTCCTTGCTGTCTCATCAAATACGCGGTATCAAATTGTTAATGGTCTGGAGCGCGTTGTTGAAAGCTCCATCTTGGCTAAAAGGATCCCTCCAGTTGCCCTTGCCTTTACTGTTGGAATACGATTTGCAAACAATGTTTATGGTGGCATGCAATTTGTTGATTGGGCTCGATGGTCAGGAGTTCAATAGTTTTACTGTAAGGAAGGAAGCCTTAGGCTAAATTGTTTTATGAATCAAGCCTCTGTGCGTAGACACTGCCAGCATAAGGAGTACCACTAGAGGCAATGTAAATCATGTATTCAAATGCGATGATGGTTTATTTTCCTGTGTTTGGATTATTTGAAAATTTGATGAGAAGCCCATCAGATTTGGCTCAAGTTAAGGTTTTGGGGCAACAAAGGTCATGAGCTAGCCTCAAAAAACTTTTATTTTGTAGAATTCTACAACTGTTTAAGCAGGAGCTGTAAATGCTACTGATTTGTTTAGTTTTTAGCGCCTGATTCTATTTTTGGTGTTATTATTTTTTGTGCTTATCACTTCAATGATAAGCAGCACTTAATTATCAGCCCTAATTAATAAGTATAGAAATTGTTGTTTTGATTGAAACTCCTCGTTTTACTGTCAAGATGGCCCAAGATGTTAATTCTGCATTTCCGAGGTGAAACAAGGAGTTACCAACTTTTCAGTGCTGGTGTCTTTGGTAAGTGCAGTGAAGAGGGTGTTTAACATGCAGACATGCTTTCTGATTCAGTTTTGTGCTCGCATAATTTCTACAGTCAAGTGCACTTTTGCAAATTCAGCAGCAACATGGAGAGTAGAAATTTGGATTAGGAGTGCTCATATCTTTGATAATTAATAGTGCTGGAAATTAATTGTTGCAAACTGTGTGATTAATTGCAGATTGGAGGTTTAGGGCAATACGAGATATGTCACGATAGTCTTTAGCAAGGACAAAATATGTTTGGATCATTGTATTTCAAAATGAGGTAGGCAATTCCTAAAATATTAAACATACTAGTTTTTGTCTGTAATAAGGACAAATTGGTTACAGGTTTGGTGCGGCCTGTGGCTGTACACACTTATGAAGGTTTTATGTCAACAAGAAACATCATGTATTCAGTTATTAACTATTGCAATCGGTAATGTATCCGAACCCAGTATCAGTTGGAATCGACAAGGATCTACCAACTCAATTAATATCTCCAGTTTTTCTGTGTCAAGTGTCTTTGGTAGGTGCAGTGAAGAGGGTGTGTGAAATGCAGATATGCTTTAATGGTTCCAGTTTTGTGTTTGCACAATTTTCTACATTCAAAGTTCACTTTCATTCGTTCACCAGAAACTTGGAGAGTAGAAACAAATTTTGAATGCAATTCTGGAGTAATTGATGGTACAAAGTGTTTATATCTTTGACATTAGTACTTCAAATTAATTGTGGGAATCTGTATGAGTGATCCGCATGCAATGATAATCTTATGCAAGGATAAAGCTATAGTGCAAGCTTTTGGATTCAACTGTGTATGTTTTTAGATCGACGTTTTGGATCACACTTAGTGATCCATCATCAGGAAGAGGAAAGTGAAGAATAGGAGTGCAGATGTAGCTTTAAAAGGGAGGAACGGTGAGGGAGAGGGATGGTAGAACAATAAAAAATGAGTGTGGAGGACAATGAGTGATCAAGGGTGCCCACAAATTACAATTAAATTAAAAAAGAAGAGATTATAAAAGAGAGAGGCAACCAACTTGAAAGGAAAAGAAAAAATATAAAAATGAGAGCAAAGGAAAATACAAGTAGGGACAATTTGTTTTTTCAAAAAATAAAGCACAAAAGAAAGTAGCAACCAAATAAAATACATCTATGAATACCAATTAAAAATAACATTGCCTTGATCGAGTTGGTCAAGCACAAAACTAACATGACTGAATACCAACCAAATAAAATAAATGAATGTGGAGGACAATGAGTGATACATCATCAGGAAGAGGAAAGTGAAGAATAGGAATGCAGATGTAGCCCTAAAAGGGAGGAAAGGTCAGGGAGAGGGATGGTAGAACAATAAAAAATGAGTGTGGAGGACAATGAGTGACCAAGGGTCACAACAAATTACAATTAAATTAAAAAAGAAGAAAGATTATAATAGAGAGAGACAACCAACTTGAAAGGAGAAGAAAAAATATAAAAATGAGAGCAAAGAAAAATACAAGGAGGGACAAAAAGAAATTCAAAAAATAAAGCACAAAAGAAAGTAACAACCAAATAAAATACATCTATGAATAGCAATTAAAAATAACATTGCCTCAATCGAGTTGGTCAAGTGCAAAACTAAAAGAAACAACCAAATAAAATACATCTATGAATACCAACTAAAGTTCCTTTGCATGACTCGATCGAGTTGGTCAAGCACAAAACTAACATTGAAATTGTCTCTCTGGTTCTTCGTTCCACTTTCTTTACCTTCCAAAATGTTGTTTATGAGCAAATTGATGGAGTTGCTATGGGCTCTCCCTTGTCCCCTGTCATAGCCAACCTCTATATGGAATATTTTGAGTATGTAGCCCCAAACTCCTTCCCCCTCAAGCCTCGTTGGTGGAAACGCTATGTGGCTGACACCATTGTTTGTTGGCCTCATGGTTGTGATCAACTTGAACTTTTTCACTCGTACTTAAACAAGTTGGTCGATTGCATCCAATTTACTAAGGAGCTCGAGTCTGATAACCAACTTCCTTTCCTTGATATCCTCATCATTCGAAAAGAGGATGGCTCCCTAGCTCGTCGTATGTTTAGAAAATCTACCCACACTGACCTCTACCTGCTTGCCTCCTCACATCACCATCCCGCCCAAAAATCTAGTGTCCTCAATACCCTCACAACTCGAGCCTTACGCATTTGTGATAAGGATCACATCGATCAAGAGCTATCCCACCTTTACCAAGTTTTCAAACTTAATGGCTATCGCCCCAAGCAAATCATTCGAGCTTTCAACCTAGCCAAAAGTAGAATGAATCCCATACCTAAACCTATTAGACCCGAAGCCTCTCGATTTGCCACCCTCCCTTATGTTGAAGGCCTCACTAATAAGATCTCAAAATTCCTTACTAAAAGAGGTATTTCTTGTGCCTTCAAGCCCATCTCCACCACTAGAAATCTCATCTCTTCTACCAAGGACCCCTTACCTCCTCTTCCCCACCCCAGAGTCTACAAGATCGATTGCTCTTGTGGCATCCCTTACATTGGCGAAACTGGTCGATCGATTAGCACTAGACACAAGGAACATAGTGTTGATATCATACATGACCGAATCTCCAAGTCTGCCCTAGCTGAGCACTCCAGCAACACCAAGCACCATATTTGCCTTGAGAACACCCAGATGATGGTCAAGGAAGACAATTATTTGAAAAGGAAACTCCAAGAAGCCATCACCATCAAAAACCATTCAACCAACCTCAATCGTGACGAAGGATGGCACATAAGCCCAACATGGCAACCCCTTCTAAACTCCCTCCATTTGAACCCCTTACCCTAGAACTCTCTTCCCCTCCTTCCCCTCCACCCTCCCTCTCTGGCCCTCCTTTCCCTCTTAATCCCTGTGTGCTTGCCCGGCCTTCACTCTAAGCTTTCAGGCCTCCTTTTCTTCCTCTTACACTCTTGCATTTGTTTTTCCTTTATCTCTTTATTCCCTTTGTAGCATGTTTGTCGCTTTCTATTCCTTTGTGTTTCTTTGTTTCTTTGATCTTTCATTTTCATAACTCATTCTGCTTCTTTATGCTTCCTTATCTTTATTTATCTCTTCATCTCAATTCATTGCCTACTAGTTTTTGTTGTTTTTGTGTTTATTTGTTTTTATTCTTCTTTATGTATTTTGTATTTTTTTTTATTAGAATTAAATTCATATTATTTAAATTGTTCTTCTTTTTATAAATATATATTTATATTTCTTCTTATTTATTTATATATATATATTTGGTTTTAGTTGATAGAGCTTTTATTTTAATTTAGTATATTTTTTAGATTATATATATATAATTTTTTATTCCCTTATTAATTTTGTCAAGAAATACTATTTCTCTTCCATTTTCTTTGTATATTATTCCCCTTTTTTGTTTTAAATTTGTTGGAGGTTGTGTCTCCCCAAGATCCTCCTTCGGCTATTCCTTCTGTGGAACCAGTGTTGCCCTGTATTGCTGTCGTTGTGTCGACAGAGCCTACTTGTTCCTCGACGAACACTTCTGTTGATTCTTCGAATGCTCCTAACTCCTCTTCTACGTTGTTGGCTTTGTTGCATGGTGACTCCTTGTCCATGATGGTTGTTGAGGAACCGCTCATCTCTCCTCGCCTGGTGGACTTTGTCTCCGAGTCTTCCTGGTTTGTTGTGTAGAGAAAAAAGAAGGGACTGCCCAAAACGCGGCCTCGGGTTTTGGGAGTCAAATTTGTCCCCTCAGATTCTGGGGTTGTCTAGTTCTCGTCCTTCATCCGACATGCGGTTTGTCAGCTGTTCATGTCCTATTTTGAACTAGCTTTTTTTTGGCCCTGAGGGTTCTCCGTGTAAAGGGTACAACACCCTGTAAATGTTGCTTACTTTATCAAAAACTTTGTCATTTTATTTTGTTAGTTTGAGGTGTTGGATTTATTTTAGGTTGCTTAGTTTTTAATTTTCTTGATTAATATCTTCTTCCTTTTATCATTAGGTAATTTGTAATTTATTTTTAATTGATATTCATAGATGTATTTTATTTGGTTGTTACTTTCTTTTGTGCTCTATTTTTTGAATTTCTTTTTTGTCCCTTGTATTTTTCTTTGCTCTCATTTTTATATTTTTTCTTCTCCTTTCAAGTTGGTTGCCTCTCTCTTTTATAATCTTTCTTTTTTAATTTAATTGTAATTTTTGGGAACCCTTGATCACTCATTGTCCTCCACACTCATTTTTTATTGTTCTACCATCCCTCTCCCTCACCTTTCCTCCCTTTTAAGGCTACATCTGCATTCCTATTCTCCACTTTCCTCTTCCTGATGATGGGTCACTGATTGTGATCCGAAATGTTGATCTAAAAACATACACAGTTGAATCCAAAAGCTTGCACTATATACTTCATGGATTGTGGAAAAATCATACCAACTAAAGATAAAGATGTTTGAATCCTTGTCTTCTAGAATGATCCATGTGACCCTACAATGTTAAACTGCCTAGTTTTTGTCAGTTCTAAGGAAACTGGCTACAGGTTTGGTCTGGTCTTTAGCCGTACACACTTATGAAGTGTTTATACCAACAAGAGAAATAGCGCATTCAATTGTTATTAATACTTCAACTAGTAATATATCTAAACTAGATGGATCTACAATATCAATAAAACACGAAGCAACCAAGAAAATATTATTTGCAAATAAATTAACCAACATAAAGTAAAAAACAAAGCGTAAGAACATTAACACTTCAACAAATATGGAAGTATAAGATGGAGGTGCTCTCACTTTCCTCCTCTGTGCTCTCGACTACTTTTGTTTCTATTGACTTGCTTTCAAAAAATAATTTCCCATTGCTCTCTGTGCTGCTCTTTGATGCATCTTCAATTGATTTTGAGTTTGTTGTTGCGCACTTGTTTTGCATTGGGGTTATGTTGGTTTCACCTTTCGCTTCTTTGGCACGAGATCCTTATGTCGTGCTTGGACGTGGCTTTGGCATTGCTATACCCACGTTTGAGCATATGGTTAACTCGCCCCTGGCTTTTGGGGTCATGAATGTTGGCTGTCTCCCTTGCTCCCCCATCCTCCCCTTTGGTGCTTGCTTTTGTTGTTGGTGGTCATAGCTTTTCTTAGATGGTTGGCTTTGGAACTACTCGCCCTTTGAGGGAGAAATCTTGTCCTCTTCTCTATGCCAAATCATCTCCGATGGTGGTTTGTGACTAGGATGTGGTGGAAAATGTAGATTTCTATCATTGTTGGGGTTTGGTGTGTAGATTCTTCAATCTTTGTTTTTCTTTTCTCGATCTTCACAAATGGGTGTTGGATTCTTGGAGGCCTCTTTTGGTAGGTCAGATTGAGCTCTTCCCCTGTGTTAAAGTTCTTTCATTGCCCCCTTCGCTTGTTTTGAGGATAGAAATGTGGTTTTGGGTAGGTTGTGGGCTTGGGGGGAGCGCTCTCTCTTCGTTAAGCCTTGGTCTGACTCCTTTAACCCTCTTACTAAAACAATAAATGTTCATCCAAGGTTCATTTGGTTTGGTTTAGACTCTTGAACCTCTCTTTGTAGTTTTGGGAGGTTTTACGTTATGAGGCCACAATCAATTCTATTGGTCGCTTTTTGAAAGTCGATGATTCCACTTCCCACATGGGGCTCTATTTTTTTTTGCATTTTGGTGGATATTGACGTCTCCAAGTCTTTTCACAAGGATGTAGTTTTGATGGTTGGGGATAAGCCTTGGACTCAAGCTTTGAGGGCCTCCCTTTAGATGTTATCGATGCTTCTCCATTGGTCACCTAGTTATGGATTGTCCTCTCTAGTGTTGCAAGGGCTTTGCTATATGGTGGAAGGATGCTAACAAAGACTACTTAACTATTCATTCTTTTGATTCTTAGTTGGATGACTCCTCTTAGGATGAGGACGTGTCTTTTGATTTTGGTGCTGCTTTGATGTGTCCCTCAAACCCTATTGTGGAATCTCTTGTCTTGATCTCATAGTCCAATTTTCTATTCACTTTGGACTAGCTCCAGACTACTCATGTGGTGGATGACCACCCTTCATCTTGGCATTCTTTGGTTCTCTTATTGTGTGTTGATGGGCTCTCCATGAGGGAATTCCCCCTTGTTTCCCCTTGTTATGAGAATTTGGATGCTACTGTTGTGAGGAAGAAAAGTCCTATATCACTTCCCCAAACTCATCTTCAAGTGTTGAGCGAGAAGCCAACCCATTCTAGGCTTGTTATTGTCTAAATGGGACCTAGGGGGTCCCAACTCAAGTTCATTCATTTGTTACTTTTGTTTGTAGTTTGGATGTTGCCGTCCCTATCTTTTGGTTGTCTCTATTGTTTCTAGCTAGCTTGGGCTTGTTTTTCCTTCCTTACAACAACTTTGTATAGGTTGGGACCTTAGTTTCCCACTTTCTTTATTATTTTTCTTTAGTCTTTGTACAAGGGTTTGGGACCTTAATTCGAAATCCCTGCTTACCTTAATCAAAACATAAATAAAAAAATACTGGCAATTGGAGGGAAAAATTAAGACCCTATTTGAGGCGTATAATCTATAGAATTAGGTCCTCAAATGGCAATTGGCTCAAATGCATATTGCCAAGAAAAAATACAACATTTGGAATACGTTTCCCTTTGTGCACCGCTGATTGGAAAAGTGATAAGGTTGAGGATGACATTTGGGAAAAAGTTAAAATTATTCCTACAAATTTGCTAAATGAGAACATTTGGAGTAGAAAGTGGAGTCTATCAAGCATAACTAGGAAATCATCAAAAACAACATGAAGGAAATTATTTCCTTAAGTAAAGAAACAATGAAAAACTTTACCGCCACTCTTTGTGTTTCAATCTGAATTGAAAAAAGAGAGCTAAACAACATGCCAATATAATTAATGCTCCTCAGTCTAGCCCTGCTAACAAAAACTGTGCTAAAAGCCATGATCCTAAAGCTAAAGTTGTTGCTTCTTCTTCAAGCATTGCTAGTGGTGCAAGAAGGCAAGTTCCCACAGGTAGAGCTGTTGTTCACATCGAGTCCTCTTCTGGCATAACTAGTGCCCAAACCAACATTTCTAGGGAGGCCACATTTGATGACAAAATTGAATTTATGAATTGAGAGTGGTAGACCATTAGCAGCCTTAAAATTCTCAAAGAGATATAATTGGGTTTTTATTGTTTCTCTCATTTTTTGCCAATTCTCTATTTTTTGCTTTGTTGTTGATTGTTGGTTCCAGTCTCACTTCTTGTGAGATTCATTTTGCTTGTCTTTTTGGATTTTCTATAAAGGTCTAGGCCCTTTTTGTGTTTATCTTAATAAAAAAAAAGAAAAATAGTACATCTTTAGGACAAAAAATATCAAAAAGGTCAAAATTAAATGATGATGGGAAATATGCCTAGATTTTACCATATTTTGTATATAGATTTTTTAGAGATTGTTGTGCATTAAATTAATTTTTCAATAGTATGCCTCTCTTGTGTATACCATAGTTGGGTGATTGGTGTTTGCTAGTGTTGTATGTAAAAAATTGGCTAGTTGACGATAATACACAAGCTATTTCAGTTCTTCCATTTGCACTAATAAGGCACAAGGGAATGTGTAGTAATTTGATCTTTACTCGTGTGAAGATGCAAATGTCAATTAGGCCCACTATGCTTTTGTGCACTTCTATAAAAAGTTAGTTGTTATCTTCCTTATGCTCTCTACTTCATCCTGATGATGGATCACAGAGTGTGATTCGAAACGTTGATGCAAAATAAACTCACACAATCAAATCCATAAACTTTGCAGCTAATCTCTATGGATTGTGGAAATATGATATCAATAATAGTTGTTATCTTGTCAAGGATTTTTATTTTCCATAGTTATTTCTCAAGGTTCTACAGTGAGGCCTTGTTGCTCAAATTTGTTTTTGTAGGTTGTTGCTTGTGTTCAATTATAGCATTATTTCCTATAGGTTTCTTAACAATTTCATTGCCAACTTGCTCATCATTAATGATTTGCATTTTAGTGTTTTCTTGTCTTCACAATGGCATTTTTTGCTTTGTTGATTAGTAGCATTGTCAAATGCCACTTAGAGATTGATATTTTTTGATTTTGGCTAGGTTTTTGTCCATTTCCTACAATGTTCCTTAGCAAAAGTTAGGTATATCAACTTTCTTATTGGTAAAAGGTGTGGATCTCTTCTCACATTGAAGCAGGTGATCTTTGCTTTTTTACTATGGTTTTATTTGGTAATATAGAGTTGGGACTTTTAGTTTTTGTTCATGTCTTGGTATTCTTATATCAGTTATATGATAAGACTTGCATTGTCTTGGCTGAAATTGATAAGTTTGTTGATTGAGTTTTTTATATTCCCCTTAGGTTGCTGTAGGTTTTTAGTGCTTTTTGAAAGAAAAATCTTAATTGGAGATTATTTTGAAATAGAGAAGACATTTTTACTATTCCCCTCTCTTGGTCTTTAATTGGATTCCTTGAAGGTTGACTGAGAACGATTTAAACCCTTTTGTGTTGTCTTATTGCTCTTTTGGGTAAGGGCTACAATATCTCTACATTTTCTGAATAGACATTTCATAAAATGTTTAAGAGGCCATTTGCAAGGGGAAAAGATTGCAAACCCTTCTTCACCCATATAGTGTTATTTCTAAGCGCTTGTCATTACATATATAAATGGTTGATCTAGGAAGCACAATGGAACCTTTGCTCCATTTGTCCTATATTTAATGATGTAACAATCTAATGTGGGTTGCATCTATCTTTTTTGAGATCTATGAGGCATTGCTTGGAAAAAATAGCCAAACCTTGGCCAAATTCTTGATTGGATATAATTAATGGGTCAATTGACCATAACACACCGATTGTTTAAAATATTTTGTTTGCACGAATAAGATACAATAGTCAAAATTGATCCAAGTGATTGGAATGCATGCTAAGTGGATCATTACTCATGAAGTTGTAAATGTTAGGGTTCACTATGCTTTTGTTCACCTCTTTGCATTGTTGCATTTTTCTTTAGGATCTTTAATCTCATGAAATGTAAATGGTAAACTCCAATATGCTTTTTTGCACCTCTTGAATAGTTACCTCTTTCTCTAGGTTATTGGGTTCACTTAGTAGCTCCTCGTTGTTGGATCAAATGGGTTGGGTGTTGGCTTTGAGGCTTGGTATTTGGGGGCTAGGCCACATCTTGGGCACCTCAAATACACTATATGCATATTGGGTAGTGCCTTGGGTGAAATCCAACTTAGTCAAGGAAACACAAAAGGTAGGCAACCCATTTCCACATAAAAGATATATCATTTAAAATAAAAGAAACCTTAAAACACCCTTGTAAAACCATTAAAAGAGACTTCAAAACACAAAAGTGATAAAACAAAAATGTAAAAGCACATTACTAATCACTCCAAATTTCCAAAAAGCTTTCTATTTTTTATTGCTTATAGTTGTTTTTGAGTTTTAGAGGATTGCAAAGATGTCTTTGATAAGTGCCATAGGGACGTTTTAGCTTGCATAAGGACATGCATCATTCAATACAAGCTTTTAATGTATTTTATTTCAATTTTATAAATTCAACTTCGAAGCTTCAATTATTTTTTAAGTTGTTTGAAAACACACACACATCCTTCCATCCCCCCTCCACCCTTTCCTGACCAACCCCTACCCTATCCCTTCCCCCCCACACAGATACATATACACTATAACTAGCATATATATATTATTATTAATAATATATATAAACGTTGAGAGATATCCTTCTCGAGGCATCTATTTCACTTTTATGTGAGTAATTAATTAAAAAATAGACACCTCAAGAAGGATATCTCTTGATGTTTTTATATATATTATTAATAATATATATATATATATATATATGCTAATAGTAGCTGTGGCATGTGTAACACATTGAATAAATTAATATATTTAGGGTTATGATTAGAGTTAGCATTTAGGATTAGGGTTTATATCATGGTTAGGGTTAGCATTAGGGTTAGGGTTTGGTTTAGATTTATTATTATGATTAGGGTTAGGGTTTAGTGTTAAGGTTGGGTTTATGGTAATAGTTAGTGTGAGGATTATGTTAGGTTTATGTTAGGGTTAGGGGTAGGTTTAGGGTTAGCGATAGGTTTATGGTTAGGAATATGGTTTAGGAATTTTATTGTTAGGATTAGGGTTAGAGTTAGGGATAGGTTTAGGGTACGGGTTAGGCTTAGAATTAGGTTAAACTTATGATATTATGGTTAGATTCAATTTATGATATTGTGGTTAGGGTTAAGGTTAGGATTACAATTAACATTAGTGTTATCATTATGAATAGGGATAGGTTTAGGATTATTTTTAAGATGGGCGATAGGGTTAGGGTTGGGGTTAGCATATATAAAAAGGGTTACCAAATCCTAATTCTATCTCTAACCCTAACCCTAACCCTAATCCTAACACTAACTACAACACTAATCCTAATTCTATTTCTAACCCTAATCCTAATTAGATATCTTTAACCATAACCCTAACCCTAATTCTTACACTATCTCTAACCCTGAACCTAATCCTAACACTAATCCTAATTTTATTTCTATCTCTAACAAAAACCCTAACCCTAATCCTAACCCTATCTCTAACCCTAACCCTAATCCTAATTCTATCTCTAATCTTAACCCTAATTGTAACCCTATATCTAACCCTAACCCTAATCCTTACTCAAACCCTAACCTTAATCCTAATTTAATCCCTAGAACCCTAACCCTAACCCTAATCTTGACCTTATC
>VDFB02184792.1:0-14008 GCA_007258455.2 Sequoia sempervirens | reverse complement strand
TCACTCACTCCCTCTACCTCTCTTCCTAATGGAACTTGAAATTTTGTTCCTTGTTTTCCTTTCTTGTCATGCCTTATGTCTCTGGTCTTTCATGGTGTTTGGGAAAATCCAAAGGTTAGGGTTTTAGCTTTGTCTTCATGTAAAATCCTAGTGTTTGTCTTACACCTTGGGTGGGATCTATTTCGATGTTACTTTTGGAGGGCCTCTAAAACATCTTATGCCCCATCATTTCATCTAAGGTTGGATCCCTTTGGTCTTAATATTTTATTTCCTCCGCGGGATTTTATTTTTCCCTAAGTCTTGGTCGGCCCTGTGTTTCATCATTTTAAAACAACTTATTTCAATCGTTTATCATCCGCCTAGTGATGTCCCCTTCTTTCTTTTAATAAATGTTTTATTTTGCAGAGGGTAATTTTTGTGACCATTGATCGACTGTTGTTTGATCTAAGTCATTCCCTGCCATCTCACGATGACCCACCACACTACTTTGGCTGATCGGGATATCGCGGGCGGGTGCTACGTGTCCCATCTGATGAAGCTGAAGGGGATGAGTTTGTGTGATGGTTGATGAATCATCGTTTGATCTCAACGGTTTCCCGCCATTGCGTGATCAGAAATCACAAGGTCTTTATTGATCGCAATATCATGGGAAACCACCATGTGTCTTATTTGGTAAACCCAAAGGAATAAGGGAAATACCTTGGTAAATTAATCCGGCTTTAATATGTTATGCAACAGGTTACTGTTGATGTCCTGGATGGCACAACAACATTGCAAACATAATATTGCTACTTTGTTTCTCCTAAAAGAGAAAGATGATCACATGGATATCTTAGCTCCCAAGGTCTTGGTAGTTAGGTCTCAACTGTGTTGATGTCCCTTAGTGGTCAATGTAACAGTAATATTCAAGGGGCCTGCTGGTGTGAGCTTTTGGACTGTTGTGAGAGCAAACATAAACTTAAAACCTATTCTAACCAGGGTTTTAAAGAAATGTAAAAAGAGGGATCAGGGATTTGGAACAGAAAAGAATGACACTTCATCCAAAATAACCAGACCTGTCACCTTCCAAGGGGTTCCTAACTAAAACTGCAGAACAAAGTCAACTTGTGACTAACACACAACTTTTTCCATTCACAGTGCTGATTTCAACAGCAGATTGCAAGTTACCATTCAAATAAAACATAAAACCAAACTTCATTCCTTGAAAGCTTCACAAATCAAATGATTAATTCAAGACAAACACCATTCTGAAACACATTAAATAGATTTTAATCTGGGTGCTTCTACTATTAGTGAAACAAACAAGCAACATTTACAAAGCTGGCACAACCACCAATGTACAGAAAATATGTGATTTCAAATTGTTCCCATTTACACTAAGAAAACTGAAAGATACATTAGAGTCTATTCTGAATCTAACTCCTACTCCAAGAAGACAAAAGAAGCTCCTATTACAAAGAATCAGGATCAGCTTCTATCCCCTCTATTCCTATTCTACTAACTACTAACCAGAAGTTCTTTGTCTACTACTTTCTCACTCCCAAGTTCTCGTCCCCCTCTTTACAAAGAGGCAAGAATGCCTTATATACAGGATGCATCAAAAAGGATGTGTTGTCCCCCCACATTAAGGTTTACAAAATATCTACTTCTAGGAGAGTCGGCTGCAAGAGGGTTGGCATCTAGATCTTTTGAAGAAAGTCGGTTCTGCATTAAACTCGAATCGTTGCTGTCTATGTCGATGAAGACTGTCTTCTGAGGCGTTCTGTAGATCTTTTGCAGCTACCGCACTTATTTCTAGCCTCCGTGTCCATTTCGAATCTCCAACAGAGCTGCTTTGAGTGCCCTAAAATATCGCCATTAATGTCGAGATACCTCTATCAGTAGATACCAACTGTCCCCTTTTTCACGGCTTTATCTTCTTCATTGGCTCTCTTCTCATCTAGATCTATCCTTCTGCGAGTCTGTTGGAGAGACCGACCTCCTCCACTGAGAAGCCACGCCGAAGGCGCATCCTTTCATTGAGAGCCCATTTCACTTCGGGGAGACCCTACACTATCGGCCCGATCTCCTGGCGAGATCGTCCCGATCATACCGATGCCTTCTTCATTTGGCGGGCCCATTTTGTATCGGTAAGAGTTACGGCGACGCCACACTCCTTGGGCAAGGTTTTTTTCTGTCGGGGAGACTTCATGATCTCAGGGAGACCTTACCTCGAACGGCTCTTTTCTTACCAAGCCGCTCCTTGTTGTCAACATGACCTTTCGTGGTCGGGGAGATGTTATAGCGACCCTTTGTTTTCTCGGTGAGCTCTCATTTCTTTCGATGGCCCCCTCCTTCGGTCGGTAGGACATCCACCTTTGGCAAGACGTCATGGCGGGCACCAAGAGCTACAACGATATGTTCCTTCATTGGCAGATTTGCCGCTATCAGTAAGACACGAGACCATCACTGAGACCACATGGCGAAACCCTTGTTTTCTTTGGAGTCTCTCTGACATCCTCTGTTGACCCTCTTGTGCTAGTTCCTGTTTTTGTTTTAGCGTGACTCCCGCCGAAGGAAAAAATATCGAGGCCCTTTACTCAGTCGGCAAGACATTAGGGGTTCGCCGAGACATCCCAGCGAAGAGAGAACATTGTGCCGACAGTGAATACCCTTTTCTGCCCATCGGTGAGACCCGAAGATCTCGTCAAGACCTCTTGGTGGGGAGAGAACCTTATGGCAATATAAGAACCCATCTAAAGGCAGTCGGCAAGACCTTTCGTCAAGATCCTTAAGAAATATCCTCATGCCCACGACTTGATCCTGCAAAACAAGGTCTTCGTTAGAACAATACATTAATATCATGCTTTTTACCAAAAAGAAACTCAACTCCGATGGAGGCGGAGCCAACATGGGACCGAGAAGAAAAATTAAACAAGTCCCAGCGGAACCGGAACCAGAACAAAACATGACCCAGAAACAACATCCCCCCGTCTTCAAAACCGGCGGGGGCGGGGCCAAATGAGCTAGGGAAACAACCAAAATTTCCAAGTGCACACCTCAAACCGACCCCGCTTCCGCGAAGAAACGCAGAACACAAAAGGACAGCAAACAAAACATTGGCAGAGCCGGAGCGAAACGACGGACGAAACCGGGGTCGGAACCAAATCTGAACCAGAAACCTTAAGGAAGTCTCCAAGTTTCGGGCTCGGATTCCATTCCGAACTTGCCTCCGATGTCACCCAAAAAGAGGAAAACAATGGAATAGAAAGAAAGAGAAAGGGGAAGGAAAACCCCACGGCCAAAACAGAGGAAACCAGAAGTGAAAGAACCAAAAAATGCGGAACCAGGATTGGCACTAAATCCGAACCAGGAACTTTGAGGAAGTTCCCGGGTTCGGACCCAATTCCAGTTCCGGGTCTACCAACACAAAAAAGAAAATGCCCAAGGCTGAAAAGAAAGTTAAGGCAAAGGAAACTTATTGAAAAAGACCAACGAAAAGGGAAGAAAAGGCGGGTTCGGACCCGGGACGGGGATCAAACGAGGGACCTTGAGAAAGTTCAACATTCCAAGTCGATCTCGAACCCGACTCTGACAAAGATCGAAGGAGGAAGGCAAAGAACAGTTGGAACCGGAACAGGGGATGAAACAAGACCAAAACATAGAAGGAATTTCCAAGTCCGGTATTGGTCCCGATTCCGCCTCCGACAAAACTTTGAAAGGAAAATGCCTAAGGCAGAAAACCAAAGGCAAAAGAGAAAAAGACAAAAAAAGAAAGGGGGACCCATTTTGATCCATATCAAAGTGGGGTGGTTATGCAAGGCATAACAAATGGTGACTCGGCTGGGAGAATTGTTTAACCATTTTCAAGAATCTGAAGGATTCAGATACCCAGAACTCCTGGTTCATAATCATCACAACTCCAGTTGGGTCAGTTATAACAAAACAAGGTAGAGCTAGAAACTCAAATGTAAGTCAATCAATGGCTACCCCTGAATCAACGTGTGTGCTTGATTGTGCAACATTCTCTCTTGAAGTTTTCCTCATCTTTTGGACAACAATGTGCAGGATTTGAGCTACATGAGTTGATTTCCTTTTGTGCAATGATATCTCGGGCATTGCTCTGCTGCCAGTCAGGCGTCCATAGCCCCGACGAAGATACCTCTAGTTTTCTCACAGCATTGCTCTATTGCCAGACAGGCGTCCATAGCCCCGGTAGAGATACTGGAATCACCCATTCATATTGACTTTTCTTTTGATAATTCTTTTCTTTTTTCTTTTGAGGTTTCAGACATTTCATTTAGTTCTCTTTTCCTTTCAATATGTCAAATGTTTAACATCTGATATGGGTTGAAAACTACCATGGACCTCATGACAGCACTTGGAAAATCAGATTTTTCACTCAAGTCTTACAACATTTCCATCCTAGGACAAATGTACCATTACAAGAGGAGATGATCTTATTGATTTGTGATAGATTCAGAGGGAGCTAATGAAGGTTACTCACTTTGCACCTTGTTTTCAAGACGTTCCACAACTCTTATTGGACGATGGGCATGAAACAAAAGGTTTAGGACAAAATCACCTGAACAGAAAGCCTGAAAATATCTAAACCACCTCTCCAAATGACCAAGGTATGCTTCAGATAACAACCACCATTCCAAAGATGGAAGGAAACAGATGAACCCCCAAAGAACAAAACAAAACAGAAACAAAAAGAACAAGAAAAGAAGAAGAAAAATAAATAAAACAAACAAACAAACAAAGGAAAACTAACTAAACCAAAAACTAACCTATCCTAATCCTAAACTAACTCCAAAGCCAAACTTTGCAAACACAAGATTGTAAAAATTTATACATTGACTTGACTGATTTTTCATTATGTGCAGCAATCTTAACTTACTAGGCACAGTTTTAAACCTAGCAAATTTATCTTTATATTGAGAAATATAAAGTTTATAAGCAATAAGTTCATTATGAGAGCATAAAGCTTGAAAGATTATCAACTGTGGGTTCTCAATTTTTCCATGATTTACCCACAAACAAGTTTTACTATCCTCTATGCCATAATCAAACTGAAAATTATTAAAACACAGAGGATAATGAAAGGACACCACCTAATTCTGCAGATTCCTAGTTGCTAGTGCAGACTTGTGGTGTATGATTTCCTCTTCACGAGGTCTCAGCTCATGGAACACCACTGGAATAGGGTTCGTCTTGCAGTCAGGATACTCACTCACCAGCATCTCTGTATTTATCTCGGGCACGGAGTCAAAAAATTTCTGAATTTCTTGAGATGAAGTATCAGTTTGAACATTCTCTTGCAACATGTCATCCCCTAGGGTTTGAGAATCTTCCTCCCACTTATCATCATTGATGTCAAGGATACTGGCACATGGTGGACAAGGATTTCCTTCGAGCTCATTTGAACACACAGATTCAAATTTAGGAAAACACTCTCTCAATTCATATTTCTGCACCTCATCAGCAAGGAGATGCCACTTAGCATCAACTTCATCAGTATTAAAAACACATTGATTAGTAGATACTAAGCAAGGACCTTCTTCCAACAACACATTTGAGCAATCATAATTGAAATCAAGAAAATACTCCTTTGTCTCATTCTCTTCGTTATGTTGAAGAGATTCAACTTCTGAGATAACCTCTTGGTTGCTTTCTTGGCATTCCTCTGCTTTATCCAAATGTACTCTGTCATGAACTTCCTGAGGGAACACTTGACTAATCTGCATGTCTTCTTGAACTTCTTCCCTTAAGACTTCATTTGGGCATTTGAGTCCTTTTTTTTTACCATCAGGGTCATTGGCAATCTCATCTTGAAGCATATGATCTATTCCAATCCATCCACCATTTAAATCAGTCGAGTCATCTTCCTACACTAACCCATCAAGGTGTGTTTCTTCCTCATTGACCATCATGAAAGCATCTATGAATGCATCAACGAATCCCTTCTCCCCTTCCATCAAGTCTGCACTAGGTAGAGGAGTTTCATCAATTGTTGAATCCATCTCACTGCAGGAATCAAGATCACCAAAAGATAGGGAAGAATTAAATCTCCCCACACAGTCACTCTTATCATTTTGGATAGACTGATCATCACTGTCGTATGTACTAGTTGTCTCATCCTCTTCATTACGGTGCCATGAACTATGCTTTGGAAGATGACTGAAAAGAGATGATATGGTTATAACCTCATTAACAAGTGGAGTACTCGACTTTGTGATTGGATTTTGCAGGGCTGAGTTCTCCCAGTGGTCTTGTGTGTGACTGACCTGATATGGGGTGTTGGAAAATGTGGTACTTGGTGAGAATGATTGCATCTGGGCAGGGACAGTGGGTTAAATGGCATAAGGCTATAGATGATGGAAGTTTGCAAGCACAAGAGGATTATAACCCTGAGTTTGGCTATCTAAATTTCTAGTGTCACCTCCAAATTGTGCAAATAAGAGAGCCTTTCTAAATGCATCATGCAAGGATGCATCCTCACCACAACCTCTAACTTTTGTTGCAAATGAAAGGCTTAAACCCCAATAATAATGTTCTATCAGTATATGATCATCTACAACCAAACCTAAGGCCTGAACCCTTTGATACATGAGCAAAAATTTGTGGTTAAACTGATAAATGAGTTCTAATGGTATTCTTTTCATAGCTGCAAATTCAAACGATGGGTCTTGTGTTCGGGGATCAAACTGATCTAAGAATAAGATTTCTAACTCCGCCCATGAACAAATAGATTCTGGTGGCAGGTTAACATACCATTGTCTTGCTGAACCTTGAAGTCTTCTGATGAACAATTGACAGACGACATCCTCATGCAAAACCTGGACATAAGTAAGTATATGCCTACAAACTCCAAGATGTTCAGAAGCATTTTTCCCATTGTCAAGGAAAAATAAAGGAAGCTTATCATACAGGTGACTAGGGATTTCATGGACAAATCTTGGTATATATAAAGGGCTGCCCATTAGAGATGGGTCCTCCAAGACCTAACCCACTCCAACTCACAATGATCCAAAGTTACTCATAGGGGCCCTCCTTGCGCCAGTTCCTATTGACGTCCTGGATGGCACAACAACATTACAAATAGAATATTGCTACTCTGTTTCTCCTGAAAGAGAAAGATGATCACATGGATATCTTAGCTCCCAAGGTCTTGGTAGTTGGGTCTCAACTGTGCTGATGTCCCTCAGTGGTCAATGTAACAGTAATATTCAAGGCACCTGCTGGTGTGAGCTTTTGGACTGTTGTGAGAGCAAACATAAACTTAAAACCTATTCTAACCAGGGTTTTAAAGAAATGTAAAAAGAGGGATCAGGGCTTTGGAACAGAAAATAATGACAATTCATCCGAACTAACTAGACCTGTCACCTTCCAAGGGATTCCTAACTAAAACTACATAACAAAGTCAACTTGTGACTAACACACAGCTTCGTCCATTCACAGTGCTGATTTCAATAGTAGATTGCAAGTTACCATTCAAATAAAACATAAAACCAAACTTCATTCCTTGAAATCTTCACAAATCAAATGATTAATTCAAGACAAACACCATTCTGAAACACAACATGAAATAGATTTTAATCTGGGTGCTTCTACTGATAGTGAAACAAATAAGCAACATTTACAAAGCTGGCACAATCACCAGTGTACAGAAAATATGTGATTTAAAATTGTTCCCATTTACACTAAGAAAATTGAAAGATACATTAGAGTCTATTCTGAATCTAACTCCTACTCCAAGAAGACAAAAGAAGCTCCTATTACAAAGAATCAAGACCAGATTCTATCCCCTCTATTCCTATTCTACTAACTACTAACCAGAAGTTCTTTGTCTACTACTTTCTCACTCCCAAGTTCTCGTCCCCCTCTTTACAAAGAGGCAAGAATTCCTTATATACAGGATGCATCAAAAAGGATGTGTTGTCCCCCCACATTAAGGTTTACAAAATATCTACTTCTAGGAGAGTCGGCTACAAGAGGGTCGGCGTCCAGATCTTTTGTAGAAAGTCAGTTCTACATTAAACTCGAATCCTTGTTGTCTATGTCGGTGAAGACTGTTTTCTGAGGCGTTTTGTAGATCTTTTGCAGCTACCGCACTTATTTCTGGCCTCCGTGTCCATTTCAAATCTCCAGTGGAGCTGCTTTGAGTGCCCTAAAATATCACCATTAATGTCAAGATACCTCTGTTGGTAGATACTAGCTGTCCCCTTTTTCACGGCTTTATCTTCTTCCTCAGCTCTCTTCTCATCTAGATCTATCCTTCTGTGAGTTTGTCGGAGAGACCAACCTCCTCCACTGAGAAGCCATGTTGAAGGTGCGTCCTTTCATCGAGAGCCCATTTCACTTCGGGGAGACCCTACACTATCGGCCCGATCTCCTGGCGAGATTGTCTCGGTCATACCGATGCCTTCTTCATTTGGCATACCCATTTTGTATTGGTAAGAGTTATGGCAATGCCACACTCCTTGGGCGAGCTTTGTTTTCTGTCAGGGAGACTTCATGGTCTCGGGGAGACCTTACCCCGAATGGCTCTTTTCTTACCGAGTCACTCCTTGTTGTCGGCATGACCTTCCATGGTCAGGGAGATGTTATAGCGACCCTTTGTTTTCTCGGCGAGCTCTCATTTCTTTCGGTGGCCCCCTCCTTCGGTCGGCAGGACATCCGCCTTTGGCAAGATGTCATGGTGGGCACGAAGAGCTACAACGATATGTTCCTTCATTGGCGGATTCGCCACTATTGGCAAGACACGAGACGGTCGTTGAGACCACATGGCGAAACCCTTGTTTTCTTTGGAGTCTCCTCGACACCCTCTGTTGACCCTCTCACGCCAGTTCTTGTTTTTTTTTTGACGTGACTCCCACTGAAGGAAAACATATCGAGGCCCTTTACTTAGTCAGCGAGACATTAGGGGTTCGCTGAGACATCTCGGCGAAGAGAGAACATTGTGCCAACAATGAATACCCTTTGCCACCCATCGGTGAGACCCGAAGATCTCGCTGAAACCTCTTGGTGGGGAGAGAACCTTATGGCGATATAAGAACCCATCTAAAGGCGGTCAGCAAGACCTTTCGTCGAGATCCTTAAGAAATATCCTCATGCCCACAACTTGATCCTGCAAAACAAGGTCTTCGTTAGAACAATACATTAATATCATGCTTTTTACCAAAAAGAAACTCAACTCCGGTGGAGGCGAAGCCAACACGGGACCGGGAAGCAAAATTAAACAAGTCCCGATAGAACCAGGACTGGAACAAAACATGACCCAGAAATGACATCCCCCCATCTTCAAAACTAGCGGGGGCGGGGCCAAACGAGCTAGGGAAACAACCAACATTTCCAAGTGCACACCCCGAACCGACCCCGCTTCTGCGAAGAAACGTAGAACGCAAAAGGATGGCAACCAAAACACCAGCAGAGCCGAAGCAAAACGACGGACAGAACCAGGGTCGGAACCAAATCCGAACCAGAAACCTTAAGGAAGTCTCCAAGTTTCGGGCTTGGATTCCATTCCGAACCCGCCTCCGACGTCACCTAAAAAGAGGAAAAGAATGGAATAGAAAGAAAGAGAAAGGGGAAGGAAAACCCCACGGCCAAAATAGAGGAAACCAAAAGCAAAAGAACCAAAAAATGTGAAATTGGGATCGGCACTAAATCCGAACCAGGAACTTTGAGGAAGTTCCCGGGTTTGGACCCAGTTCTAGTTCCGGGTCCGCCAACATGAAAAAGAAAATTCCCAAGGCCGAAAAGAAAGTTAAGGCAAAGGAAACTTACCGACAAAGACCAACGAAAATTGAAGAAAAGGCGGGGTCGGACCCGGGATGGGGATCAAACGAGGGACCTTGAGAAAGTTCAACATTCCAAGTCGATCTCAAACCCAACTCTGACAAAGATCGGAGGAAGGCAAAGAATAGTCGGAACCGAAACTGGGGATGAAACAAGACCAAAACATAGAAGGAATTTCCAAGTCTGGTATTGGTCCTGGTTCCGCCTCCGACAGAACTTTGAAAGGAAAACACCTAAGGCAGAAAACCAAAGGCAAAAGACAAAAAGACAAAAAAAGAAAGGGGGGCCCATTTTGATCCAGATCAAAGTGGGGTGGTTATGCAATGCATAACAGTTACTAAAGTGTTCTTCAGATGCACGTGTTTCAAATATACGAAGATGTTATAATCTCAGCGGGAAAGCTGCTAGATGGTTAATGATAAAGCCGATGACTGTTTTGAAGGTACAGGATCGCCGATGATCAGAATCTACAGTTGCCCGCTATTGCGTGATCAGAAGTTGCAAGGTCTTTAGTGATTGCGATATCATGGGCGACCGCCATGTGGATTTCCTTGGAAACATATGCTATGGCGGGCCCCTTATTTCCATGTTGGAAATTGTGTCAGCTTGTTTTGAAGGCAGTCATTCGATGATTTGATCAAACTGACAGATTGACGACTAATATTTAAATCAGCATCAAATACAATTGGAGTCGTTTGTGCAACGCGCGAGTAAGCTTTAATGGCAGATGAGACACTTACTGGCATGATTTGATCGAAATAAAAACAATTCTCCTACTTTTATTGTATCACAAAGCATTCAAATATTTTGTGAAGCAGTCTCAGAGCCAAAAGTGAAGTTGAGAGTTTCTACAGCGAAGAATTGGGATTTTTGCAAACATAAAAGTCGTGAGTTAATTTCTATGTCGCCTGGTTATTCTGCACTTGAATTTGAAAAAAGGTTTATTGTATGCTTGTTATTGGGCTTGTTGATAATTTTTTTAGGGTTGTAGGTTGATTGAATTGTGGGGAATTGAAGGGTTTTATTGTGTAATTTCATTTTCTGGTTAGTCCTAATTATTTGAAGTGTGAAATAGTAAGTAAGCCCTAGTTTATCCAAGATGGCACCTCCAAAGCAACACTTTAGCCAAATTGATTATTTGAGTAGGAACCTATATGATGATTTCTTGGATCAATTGCCATTGTCAAAAAATGATAGGAAGAAGGGGTTGGTTCTTATGCGAGGAAAATCCTAGGGGAGGGATTGGTATATAATTGTTCAAATATAGCCAATGCTAGGGTTCCTCTTATAGGTTTGGAGATGCTTAGACTGTGGTATGGACAGGAATTTTCCTCACCCCTTCTCAAATGATTGGATGTATGATATGGGGAAGTTGGTTGTGCCAAATGTGTTCCTTGATATAGATTTGCTTAGGGTCATGGCTGTGAGATATGACCCTGTCACACAAGTAATCAGGGACAATGATGGAAGGGTTTTGTTGAGCATTAACAGAGAAGAGGTCCAACAGGTTTTTTATTTGAGTGAGTCGAGTGTATACTTGGTTCCTATCAATCTTGAGGAAATGAAGCAGGAATATGGAAAATTAAAGTCTCTTTTCAGAGCTAAGTTGCTTCCACCTCATCTGGCTAGGGCAGGGGGTTCAAGATTTCATATTAGCCCTAGTGACCAAGAACCATTCAGAGTAAATTGCTTTGCAAATAATTTATTTGCCAATTTTTATTCATTGTGCCAGATTTTAGGTTTCAATCCTAGCATGGTGATGCCCATTGCCTACATGTTCATGGGGGTGCAAATACAACACCCCAATTTCTCTGTGACATATGATTTTTCCTCCTTCTTGGTTGAAAGGATACATGAAGGGTTGTCGAAGTTGTAGCGGAATGATATAGGCACTCAATTATTTTGGTATTCTATGTTGATGCATATGTTCTTGTGCAAGAATGCTAACTTCTTTTTTGAGAAGATAGAATTAAGGCAATTTTTTGATGGAGAAAGATTTCCTATACAGATATCGACTGCAGACTTATCGTGTAATAAAGAAGGCACCAGTTATGTGCAATTTGATAATTGCTTTGCTTCCATATTTTGGGTCAAACTGATGGTGAATGTACCCAGGATCCCTGAGGAATTGCATGATTTACTTAGACCGAAGGGGAGGAGGCCAAAATTAAAAGTCTACCATAACTAGGGTGACATTATTCCATACCCAGTCAACACTATTTTGAGGGTATACATTTTTCAAGGAACCCCCCATAGACTGCAATACAATGTGCCACTAAGAGTGGGATTTGCAGAGCTTATGTGGAAAATAGGTTGTATCCATGAGGATAACCTCACTGGGAGGGGTAAGGGAACCTTTTTCCCAAATTATACAGTGGTGTCTAATTTTATATTTTCAAAGGGAGGATGGGTACACTTTGGAAAATTCTTTGATGATTACCACTTAAGGTGTGGTCCAAAGAGGCAACATGATCCTAAGGGCTTCTTTTCCCTTTCCAGACAGAGAATAAAGGGTGGAAAGTTTGTGCATGAGTTCAACTTTCCTGAGGACCTGATTAGAAACAAATTTGATCTAAATAGGCAGGAGTTGAACAAGGAGAAATGGATAGCTTATGATAAGCTATTAGATATTGTGCACAAAATGGATCCAAAGTATGATCCATTGTTGGAGTTCAGTCCACATCATAAGAAAATTGATTTTCTGATGGAGAACTTCAAAGAAATTATGGGCACCTTAAGGACCAAGAAGATAAACTTGGAATTGAGTCAAGGTGTGCAGGAACAAGGTGCTAGGCCAATGAAAACAAGGCCAACATACCAGCCTATAGAAAGGTGGCCCATTTACAGGAGGAAAAAGGATGACAATAGTGATGAAGAAGAAGTGGACAGAAAAGGTAAACAAATAATGAAATTTCCTACATAGCCAAGTCCAAAGCTCAAAACACCTGAGGCAATTAAGATTATTGATCTGGAATCATCACCAGAAGATAGTCCTTCATCACCACCATTCGAACCAAGCCCTAAGAGGAAAAGGACTGATCAACCACCAAAGGATGTGATGGATGAGATTGTTGTTACTGATCAAGATATGCAAATTGGTATGCCTTCCCCTCCTAGGTTAGTTGAATTGGTTTTATCCGATTTGGATATGAAAGGAAAATGCGTACAAGATGCAAAAATGGAGGCATGTAGGGAGTTTCTTAATGATGATGCATTTATAAAAACTCATGTCTTCTTGCAATTGGTATGGAGGATGAAATTTTAGGAATATCAAGATAAATGTAAAAAGAGGAGAGAGTTGAGACTTGACAAGTCAAACCAGGAGAATGATGAGGAAGTGAAAGCTAAATTAATGGAATAATTCAAGAAAATTACTCCTGAGGAAGGAAGAAAACTGGTGACTTAGGCTAGTGTATTGATTCTACTTGAATGGGACATTGCAGATGCTATAGCATTTAATGCTATTCTAAAGTCCAAGCATCCCTTGCAAGACTCTAAAGAAGAGGTCAAGGAAGCATTGCAAGACTCTGCCTTTAGTGAAGAGTATGAGACTTTGGAAATTTGGGCATTGGCCCCACAAGGGAGAAAGCCAAATGTTACAGATATTAACCCAAATTTCAGAGGAGGGTTAATAATAAAAAGAGCTTCATAGACCTTAACCACTGAGGCCACTAATCTAACTGTGAATGTGGCCAAATTGGCCCAAAAGACTGTTGAAAGAGAAGAGGCTGAAAAGAAGAGCCTGATGGAGAAGTATAACCTTTTGATTGAGGAATACAACAAAATGCAACAAAAGAATGTTGAGTTGCAGACCGAGGTGGATAGGTTAAGATATAAATAGATTGGGGAGACATCAAGTGCTCCAGGAATCAATTCATTACCTTCCACATCAGGGTCAGTGCCTCCTGCTTCTCTAATTTTTTCCACACTAGGGTCTCCTAGTCAAAATCCTTCCCTCACCCCTCCTTTAGGGAAAATTGATGAAGAAACAGAGTGCTCTGTCAATCCTACAAAGAAGCAGCTCATGCAAAAAATTGAAGAATTACATGCATCACTAAAGGTAAGTGAGGAGGGATCTCTTTCAAAGAAAAAGGAGATTGTCACTGTTGTCCTGAGGCACTTAAATGAAAAGGTTGATAATAGATTATCATCTATACATTCTTTATATTCTTTTTATTTTATGTAGTAAAGAATATAGATAGGGACCAGGAGGTAGTGATACCAC
>VDFB02184791.1:0-12880 GCA_007258455.2 Sequoia sempervirens | reverse complement strand
ATCTCCAATTTGCATATGCTTTTATTCATCAGATAACATGCTGAGGAAAGTGTTTATTTAGTCAGAGCCATTGAAAAATTTGGTGATTGTTTAATATGTCACTCTACTTTCTCTAATAGGTTAGAAACATTGATGTGTTAAATTACATGTCTAAGCCCTATGAGCTTGGTATGATTTTGTTGCATGTAAAAGCACCAAGTCTACAATAATGTTTTTTAGTTCTTCCATTATCATACATATCATAGGATGAAAATATAAGAAATAATATCTTGACAAAAAGTAGGGGAAATTTTGAAATACATTTCGAGTATTGAGCAACATCATAAATAATCAATCATAGGGCACATTGGAATCAAAATTATTAATAAGTTTAATTGTAGCAAGAATGTACTCATAGTCTAGATCAAATGTACTCTCAAATTTATTGTACAATCTAGTAATACATTGAAGTGTTTTTAAAATTTCTTAATTTACAAAATTAAAGCTTTGCTTTATTTAAAAGTAAATTGAGTATGGCACGAAGGATTCTAATTTGAATTGAATTCCCTATGCCTAATCCATTCGACCTCCTCGAGATTATATTCAATGCAGGATCACTTATAGGTAAAGAAATAAAGTAAAATGTTAAGTCTTATTAGAATCAGTTAAGTGTAACTATCACCAAATACCTCTTAATCCAAATCATCATAAGCAATATTACTATTCTTAGTTAACAATTTACTTTTAAAAGATATCGGTTATGAGCAATTATCTTACAAAATATAAGTCTTGATCAAAGAATCTATGTAAGTTATGTATATTGTTGATATCACTATATGATTATAGCATGTTCTTAATAAAGTTATCATCTCTGAGATTGTATCAAATTGTGTGTATCTCTTTTATGAGTATAGAAAGTGATAAATGTGAATCATTCATTAGATCAATACCATATTACTTAATTAAGAGTAATTAGCTTGCTCGAATTTGTTTTATTTATTGTTTTTCACTTACCCCCTACATGATGATCAAGAGGAGATAGGTGTGTAACTAAGTTTTAAATACTCACTTTAAATAGGTTGTTTGGTAATACTTGATATGTATGGGTATTGTTGAGATTTTATTCAATCAAAGGTTAATATAGAATGCTTATTTTACTATCAATGACACTTAAACTATTCTTAGAGTTGAAATTTATTCTTGAACATATCATATTTGGGGAATTGTGCTATAATGGATATTACCAACGTCGTTATGGATTCCAAATTTTATGAGCTTTTTCTTATAAATATTTAATTATGCTAGATATAGCTTGAAAACCTAATCAAAGAAAGGAAAGCAAAACTAGTAGTGTTCGGTATTCACAGTGCCTTTGGTTCATGTTTACGGGTAATGCTGTCGCGCTTGAGCTACTGCACCTATCACCTAACATAGTTGCAATAACGGCGTCTGTGGCATCGTCCCTATAAATTGTCGGGGAGAAATAAGGGACATTGGTTGATTAAATCCAAAGGGAGGGAAATCCCCTTTGGAACGATAATCTAAAAAGATAAAAGAAAAGAATGAACCAGATCCGCTATTGACAACCTAGAAACCAAAGTAGGAATTTACTTTGGTATAGTGAAATTGAAATTATTCTTACGATGAGGTAAATTAGTATGGAATCGTTAAACGGGTCAAGGGTGACGAATATTAATAGGAAATAAGGTAGATGAATTCCATTAGGTAAACAAACGATGGTCATGCTGACCATTTGTTATTTATGCTTCCCTTCGTGGGTGGCAACCACAGTGGAATTGTCTGGGGGAACAAGAACCCTAGAAAGGGTTGCGTACCCAACTTTTTATAACAGTTCACATAAACATAGTCTAGAGAACAAAACTACATATTTTACGCCTTGATCCCGTTTGGAAGCAGGGTATGTAGGCAGTTTGGGAAACGAAGGATCCTCCTAGTACTCAGGCGTTCGGGAACAGGGTTTAGGGTTAGAGAGATCACATAAACAATTATAAGAGATAATCAACTAAAATATATACAACTATACTCGGAAAAATCCCGCATGGATTGCTTGATTCCCCGAGGCCCTTAAGCCAAATTCCGAGGCGGGTTTCAAGCCTAGAATTATAACTTACATACCCCTAGGGACGGCGACCTCGGTACACTTTCAGAGGGGAGTGTGGTCATTAGGGAAGCGACTCAGGATCAGTTGATCCTGATGAGTCCAAGACTCTGGCCAAAGCACATACCTGTTGTATGAGTCCAAGACTCTGGCCAAAGCAGATGCCTATTTCGATTATATGAATAGATGTATTCCTGTTCCATATGAATAGATGAAGTGAATTCCTATTCCGTATGAACAAATGATTTACCTATCCCGTATGGATAGAAGTTCTTGAGTATACTTGTAAATGAATACATGAACACAAAAAAAAAATAGTGGTGTTTTGGGTTAGAATTAATTGGGTCTTTACATGGTATCGTGAGCTTAGATTGAAAACTAGGCCTTAGCTTACTATGATTCAAGCAATTAAAATATATATTTTAAAAGTTAGAAGCATCCTTTCAAAAGCTTAGAATAATACTAACATGAGAATAATTAAACAGAATTTAAATGCCAAGGGGAAGAGCAACTGAAATAGTGTCAATCAAGGCCAAAGGGGAACAATGATGATGAACCATAGGCTTAGGAAGGAATAAGGATGGATTGAAGCAATAATAGAACTATTAATCAACAAAGAGATACAATCAACTCTTTGGAGAAAACGTATGTGATCCTTGAACAAGACAAGATAATATTGAAAACATAGTTGAACCTAGAATTCAAAGTCTTGAAGGAGATAATCTAGAGTGCAGAACATAATGAGTGTTATTGCACCTAGGAGGGAAAATCCTATTTGAACACTCTAAGGACTTTGAGAAAATCACCCTCCAAAAATTTGATGGGGAAATAACTAGGAGAAGGGGTAAAATTCATTTAATTAAATGGAAAAAGTATTTTGAGTTAATGGACTTTAGTGGAAACTACTAAGGCCTTATGGAGGTCCTAACAACTTGTTGGTGAAGCAGCCTAGTCGGGTGGACTAATGTGGTGCAGGAGCACCTATTTGATCACATGCCTCCATGAGGCCTTATTGGGTTTAGTATTCCTTGTTGATGTCTTAATGTTTAATAAGGATTAATGAGCCATTTTTGATATGCATGAGGTCATTTGAATCCTAGGAAATCATATTTTAGGTTATTGGTTCCATAATGTTCAAAGTTACTCCTCATTGTCAACATTGTCAAAAGAGCAAACTATTAAGTAAATGTTAAGTCCATTAGTTAGATGGAGATTGGAATTAGTTATAGTCAGTTTATCTGAGTTATTTTTAGTCCTCAATGTATAAAAATCCTCCACAGGTCGAAAACAAGGGGAGTAGTTGATTTGTAATGGAAGAATATCAATGGAATTCTTATTTTTTCTCAAAAAACACTGTAAAAACGTGATTCTTTGCTCTTGTACAGAAATGTACGGCCTGATACTAAAGGGGAAGTGATTGGAGAAGGTAGTAATATGTTTCTACATCATTTTGAACTTGGTCTCATTTGATTTCATGAAGGTATGAGAAAGATATGACATTTTTTGTAAAACCAGTCTGGAACCCTACCAAGGGTTACCCGTTTTGGTAAAACCCTCATAAATTTTGTTTGAACCGTTGGATCTGTCTAAAAATTGGATTGAATTTGTGTAATTAGATAATCTATAAATGGACCAGAGAGATTGGCTTAATGAGTAATTTTGTGAAAGTTATTAATGACTATTTGTTTTCAATTCATAGTGAAATCAGATTGGTAAAGGCCTAAAAGGGCAGAGTACAAACGTTATTTGTAGTGTTGTTACATAACAAAGGTAACTAAATTTATTATATGTTTTAGAAGATTATCCAAGGTACTCAAATTTGTGATTATAGTTGGTATATTATGTCAGTTCAAAGATTTTGTGATGACAGTCCCTAATTGAAAGGCTGCAAAGTTATGGTGCAAGTTGTGAATCAAAGACCTATGGTTGTTATATTTATGTTGCTGACAGAGTTATGCATGGAATGATATATTTTACTTATGGAAGACTCAATCCAAGGTCAGATAAAGGTTTTTTCTATTGTTTTCTTGTCATGTTGAATGGTTGAGAGAATGCTTAATAGCATGCATTACTTAATGATTTCCTTGAGAAATTGTTAAGGATTTGTGAGATGTGTTGTTGAATCCTTCTAGCCTGCGATCATAATGTGAAGGAACAAAATAGGTACACCAAGGAAAATATAACATGGGAACAATTTGTTGAACACTTTCGTAAAAGGTGGCTACCACAATTGTTTTTCAATGAGAAGATGACTAAGTTTCACAACCCTCGACAAGGATCTTTGACAGTTCAACAAAACTAGGATAGGTTTTCCAAACTACTAAAATATGTGCCAATATATCAACAAGATGAAAAGAGCCAAACCAGGAAATTCATTTTGGGATTAAATACCAACATAGGGGCAGAGGTTGACATGCATGGACTAGAAGGTATGAATGAAGTGCTAGAGAAATCCTTGAAGCAAGAAAGGAAGCTACAAGCTTTAATTTCAGCAAGACAATCTTTTAGGAGTAACAATTTCAAGAGGAAACAAGAATTCAGAAGGAACCAAAACTTCAACAAGAACCTAAGGAACAATTCATCAAAAAGAAAACCACCTCCAAATCAGAATCAAAGGTACAGTGGGAATAATGCTAATAGAAACAAATTCAACAAAAATGAACCAAGGAACTATAACGGGCCAACAAATAAACCAAGGCTCAATGAAGCAAGCAATAACTAGCCTAGAAATCCAATGCAACAAGGACCACCGGGTGGATGTTTCATGTGTGGAGGGAATCATTTTGCTAGAGAATTTCCAAGGATGCAAGGACAGATGAGAGAAAATCAACCTCAGAGGGGACCTCCACAAAGGATTCATGCAGCAGTAAGAAAATTAGTGCACTCAATCCCAGAATGTTCCCATAGAAACTACAAGTACACTTTTTGGAAAACTAGTCTCAATTCTAATAGATACTAGATCATCTGAATGTTTTATTTCTCTAGAATTAGTAAGGAAAAATTTATTTAAATTTAATCATATGGAATCATCATGGATAGTCCAGTATGGGGATAAGGCAGTTAAAGAGGTGACCCAATGTCTATTTGATGTAGAAATACAATATCCTAACTTCAATACAAAGGTAGATCTTTATGTGACACCTTTAGGATCATATGGTGTGATCATTGGAATGAGCTGGTTGAAAAATCATCAAGAAAATGTAGACCATTACAACAAATGGGTAGAATGTTTATATGATGTAGGAAAAAGGGTTGTGATTCAAGGGAAACATAGACCTATAAGTATGGAAATCATATCAGCTATGCAAATGAAAAGAGAAAAGAGAAAGGGGGCTCTAGTATACATGGTTACCATGGATGAAAAGGAAGAAGGCGATGCTCCAACGCTCCAAAATTCTCCTTACCTTCAAGATTTTAGTGATGTGTTTCCAGAAGAACTACCAGGGCTACCCCCAAAAAGAAAATTTGACTTCTCCATTGATATAGTTCCAGGAGCTGAACCGGTGTCTAAGGCACCCTATCGAATGAACACAACTGAGTTGGTAGAACTCAAGATGCAATTGGAAGAATTGCTTGGGAAAGGTCTCATAAGACCAAGTGTATCCCCTTGGGGAGCACCGGTTTTGTTTGTTAAAAAGAAAGATGGAACCTTAAGACTATGTATTGATTATAGAATGCTTAACAAAGTCACCATAAAGAATAGGTACCCTTTACCACGCATAGAGGATCTCTTTGAACAAATGAAAGGAGAAACTGTGTTTTCTAAGATAGATCTTCGATCAGGGTACCATCAACTCAGGATAAAGGAAGAAGATATCCCGAAAACAGCCTTCAGAACAAGGTATGGGCATTATGAGTTTACAGTTGTACCTTTTGGTGTGACTAATGCTCCAGCTGCCTTTATGAACTTGATGAATAGTGTGTTCCATGATTACTTGGATAAATTTGTCTTGGTCTTCTTAGATGATATCTTGATTTATTCCAAAAATGAGGAGGAACACCTAGCACATCTTTAGTTAATTTTGCAAAGGTTGAGAGAACATAGGCTATATGGGAAACTATCAAAATGTGCATTCTTTAAAAAGAAAATACATTACTTAGGTCACATCATTTCAGAAGATGGTATCGCAGTAGATCCAGATAAGATAAAAGCCATAGAGGAATGGCCAATTCCAAAAAATGTGTTTGAGGTAAGAATTTTTATGGGACTTGTAGGATATTATAGGAGATTCATAGAAGGATTCTCAAAAATTGCAAATCCAATCACTTCATTACAAAGAAAGGGTAAGAAATTCTTGTGGACTGAACAGTGTGATAAGGCATTTCAAAATTTGAAGGAAAAATTAACCACTGCACCTATCTTAAAGGTTCCAGAACCAAATGGACACTTCATAGTTGTGACAGATGCTTCCATTGAAGGTCTAGGTGGGGTACTCATTCAAGATGAAGGTGTGGTAGCATATGAATCAAGGAAATTGAAAAATCATGAAGTAAACTATGCACCTCACGATTTGGAACTTGCAGCAATTGTACATGCTCTTCAGAAATGGAGACATTTTCTCTTAGGAAAGCCATTTGAGTTAAAAACTGACCATCAAGGACTCAAGTACATCTTCACGCAACCTCACTTGAATGCTAGACAAAGAAGATGGTTAGAATTTCTGAGCGAATACGATTTTGAGATAGAATATATTAAGGGAAAAGAAAATAGGGTTGTAGATGCACTAAGCAGAAGGAGGCACTTGATGAATATGGTAATATTCAAAACCACTTTTAGAGAAAAAGTTCTAAATGAACAAAAAGAAGATTCATGGTATAAACAGGTCAAATCGACCTTAGAAAATGATCCAGCTAATCCTAGTATGAAGGGGTATAATCTAGATGGTGACAAGATGCTTCGATACAACAATAGGATATATGTTCCAAACTGTAAAGAGTTAAGAGAGTTGGTTTTAAGTGAAGCCCACAATACCCCTTATTCAGGACACCCTGGGGCAAACAAACTCTATTCAGACCTTAAGAAACTATATTTTTGGTAAGGAATGAAGAATGACATAGTACTCTATGTAGCTAAATGTCTTGAATGTTAGAGGGTGAAGGCAAAGCATAGCCATCCTGCAGGATTATTATACCTGATGCAGATCATGATAACAAAAAGTAGCAATATGATGGGCATGTGGCTAATCTAATTTTTTTTTACCCAAAATTGATGAAATGAAAAGCATTTTTAAAAAAGATTCTCAACTTTCCACCAATATAAATTATGCTTTTACTTTGAATTTAATAAATAATTATTATTCATTTTCTATTTGAATTATGACTAAAGTCCTGATTGATAGGCTGATTGAAAAACAACTATAACTTTCAAATGGTATCACATTTTTTGAATCCAAAACATGCATCACATCTCTATGCTTCAAGATACTATATGATTAAAAAAAAGAAAAATTGAATTTCATGAAGTTTGACCAAGTTAAGGTGGTTGGACATACAAGTTTTTTATATTTTAAATTGTAATAAAAATTCATACTAATTGTTTACTTGGAAAAAATTATAAAAAAAGTATGCATCACACTGACATGAGTCCTCTACTTATATCTAAAAATCTTATAAAAACATTATCATTTTATTGTGGTTAGGTGGCTCTATTAGCCACATCTTATTTTCTCCTTGAAATTTAAGTACTAATCGATTGAAATTTCAAATTTCACCAAATAGATTTTTTTTTTAAACAAACCAGGCTGAAACTACATTCAATTTGCTACAGATTCTATTCCTACATATTTTTGAAATAATATAGATAACTTATTGAAATGTTTATGTCAAGTTGCCTAACTTTGATTTCTAATTGTTTGTCACTTAAGGGCCTATTTTTTCCATGATGTATCCTACACATACCCATACTCCCCATGATATACCACATTATAATTGGTGGGTCATTAGTATGGATTTTATACAAGGATTTCCTACAACACCTTATAGGCATAACACAATAATGGTGGTAGTTGACAAACTTACCAAGGTTGCTCACTTCATAGCAAGAAATATAATAGATGATGCTCCAACTTTGGCTAAATGTTTTGTGAAAGAAATTTTTAGATTACATGGAGTTCCAGAAAAGATCATATCTGATAGGGATGCTAGGTTCACTTCAAGGTTTTGGACAAATCTTCATTCATCTTTGGGAACACAATTAAATTTTAGTACATCATATCACCCTGAAACAGATGGCCAAACTGAAAGAATAAATCAAATTGTGGAAGACCTATGCATGAATTGTATGGACCAACAATCTAAGTGGGAAGAATATCTTCCACTAGTAGAATTTGCATACAATAACTCTTTTCAAGCCTCCCTAGGGATGGCTCCATTTGAAGCACTTTATGGTAGGGCTTGTCGAACACCTTTGAGTTGGGATAACCTTGAGGATAGAGTGATAATTGGGCTAGATATGTTGAAGGAAATGGAAAATTAAAACAAGTCAATTCGACAAAGGTTAAACGAAGCAACAGATAGACAAAAAGAGTTATGCAAATAACAACATAACACAAAGGGAATTTGAAGTGGGAGAATTTTTTTTCTTAAGGGTTAGGCCATACAAAAGTTCTATAAGTTTTGGTAAGAAAGAAAAGTTGGCACCCCAATATGTGGGACCCTTTGAAATCATAGAAAATATAAACCCAGTTGCCTAAAGATTGGCCCTACCTCCCCAGCTGAGTCGTATCCATGATGTTTTCCATATATCGCTTCTTAAGAAGTATGTACCTAATGAGAAACATGTTTTGAATTGGAGTGAATTACAGGTCCAAGAGCCCAAGAAAATAACAATAGAGCCATATCGAATCTTGGAGAGGCGTCAGTACAAGTTTTCCAACAAGGTAGTTGATCTAAGGAAAGTACAATGGAATCAATATGATGAGGACAATGCTACTTGGGAAGATACAACTGATTTACAACAATCATTTCCCTTATTTAGATACTATATTTTTTATATTTTTTTTGAGGTACTTTTGGAAACTATCTCCTTACTCTTAAAAACTTATCAATAAATGCATCGAGACGATGCACAATTAAGGGGGGGAAGATGTCACGACCCCTCTCTACTATGTTAGTTAATTATGATGCTAATATAATTAATTATATGAATGAGATGTTGTTTTAATAGGATATTAACTTATACATTTATTTAACATGTTATTTAGGCATGTGCATACTCACAAGTAAATGCTCATAAATTGAAAAGACTCCCCATGTCTCCTAAATCTCTGCCAATAGATTGAGTCATTGATTATTAGTTGGAAAATCTGACAAAACTGTTGACCAAGCTACAATGTGTCGACCACGAGTTGCCTAACACTGACTTCTCACCTCCACCCATATTATTCACATGGGTTACATTTCAACTGCCCTCAATAAATTGTAGAGCTAATCCGCAAATTGCAATGGAATTGAATTTAATGTATTTTTATCTATAAATATAATAGATAGGCCTATGTTCAGCCAACACTCTAATCTCGCGTCTCTGTGTTTCTAGTTGTAAGTTTTGCACCCATCTTTAGTGGATTATTGAGCAGGCCTTCAAACCTTGAAAGGTTCTAGAGGAATGTTCGCTGCAGATTAAGCAGGAGAGGAGACGTGCTAACCCATACTTTTTCCTTATCTTAGATCTTAGCCAGGATTTAGCATAACCAAGTAAGTACTCATGATTGCAAATCCTATAAATAAATAGTCACATAATGTTATTGTGCTGGTTGGGGCCACATTCTGAATTTGTAAGCTTATGGAATCACCATAGCTAGCTTTATTTTACACATTTAAATAAATGAGATTGCAAATAGTAGAAAGAGAATTTCTTCAGGAGAACAAAATGAACAATATCGATTTTTCTTTTCTTCATGTTTCTTCTTGAAGGTTATTATGTCTTCAATCCCAACGTAGGATTCTTTGGACTATGAACTAATTGAAGCAAATGAATTAGTCATTGGAGTAGAGGATGTCTAAGATCTTATACCTGGTGCATGTATGCATTAGTGCCTATTTAACAACCATGATAATCTGTTATGTGTTTTCCCTAACATCACACTCAATGGCGTCATCTCTTAGCCTCATCTCATAATCAGGCAGTCACATCACAATGTCCAAAGGCAGAGAGTAGTAAGTCTTACATTTACTAATTGCAAGTGTCTGAAAGTTCTAAAATGATATTCTTTTTGTTGTGCATAATCTGCTATCCTTGCAGATCCACAAAACCACATTCTTAGAGGTATGCTGTCAAAGAATTTAAAATGTATTCCCTATGTTTTCAATACATTCACACAAATCTACATCATATATTCATCTCCAATTTGCATATGCTTTTATTCATTGGATAACATGCTGAGGAAAGTGTTTATTTAGTCAGAGCCATTGAAAAATTTGGTGATTGTTTAATATGTCACTCTACTTTCTCTAATAGGTTAGAAACATTTATGTGTTAAATTACATGTCTAAGCCCTATGAGCTTGGTATGATTTTGTTGCATGTAAAAGCACCAAGTCTACAATAATGTTTTTTAGTTCTTCCATTATCATACATATCATAGGAAGAAAATATAAGAAATAATATCTTGACAAAAAGTAGGGGAAATTTTGAAATAAATTTCGAGTATTGAGCAACATCATAAATAATCAATCATAGGGCACATTGGAATCAAAATTATTAATAAGTTTAATTGTAGCAAGAATGTACTCATAGTCTAGATCAAATGTACTCTCAAATTTATTGTACAATCTAGTAATACATTGAAGTGTTTTTAAAATTTCTTAATTTACAAAATTAAAGCTTTGCTTTATTTAAAATTAAATTGAGTATGGCACGAAGGATTCTAATTTGAATTGAATTCCCTATGCCTAATCCATTCGACCTCCTCGAGATTATATTCAATGCAGGATCACTTATAGGTAAAGAAATAAAGTAAAATGTTAAGTATTATTAGAATCAGTTAAGTGTAACTATCACCAAATACCTCTTAATCCAAATCATCATAAGCAATATTACTATTCTTAGTTAACAATTTACTTTTAAAAGATATCGGTTATGAGCAATTATCTTACAAAATATAAGTCTTGATCAAAGAATCTATGTAAGTTATGTATATTGTTGATATCACTATATGATTATAGCATGTTCTTAATAAAGTTATCATCTCTGAGATTGTATCAAATTGTGTGTATCTCTTTTATGAGTATAGAAAGTGATAAATGTGAATCATTCATTAGATCAATACCATATTACTTAATTAAGAGTAATTAGCTTTCTTGAATTTGTTTTATTTATTGTTTTTCACTTACTCCCTACATGATGATCAAGAGGAGATAGGTGTGTAACTAAGTTTTAAATACTCGCTTTAAATAGTTTGTTTGGTAATACTTGATATGTATGGATATTGTTGAGATTTTATTCAATCAAAGGTTAATATAGAATGCTTATTTTACTATCAATGACACTTAAACTATTCTTAGAGTTGAAATTTATTCTTGAACAAATCATATTTGGGGAATTGTGCTATAATGAATATTACTAACGTCATTATGGATTCCAAATTTTATGAGCTTTTTCTTATAAATATTTAATTATGCTAGATATAGCTTGAAAACCTAATCAAAGAAAGGAAAACAAAACTAGCAGTGTTCGATATTCATGATGCCTCTGGTTCATGTTTATGGGTAATGCCATCGCGCTTGAGCTACTACACCTATCACCTAACATAGCTGCAATAACGATGTTTGTGGCATCGTCCCTATAAATCATCGTGGAGAAATAAGGGACATTGGTTGATTAAATCCAAAGGGAGGGATACCCCCTTTGGAACGATAATCTAAAAAGATAAAAGAAAAGAATGAATTAGATCCGCTAGTGACAACCTAGAAACCAAAGTAGGAATTTACTCTGGTATAGTGAAATTGAAATTATTCTTACAATGAGGTAAATTAGTATGGAATCATTAAACGGGGTCAAGGGTGATGAATATTAATAGGAAATAAGGTAGATGAATTCCATTAGGTAGACAAATGATGGTCACACTGACCATTTGTTATTTATGCTTTCCTTCATGGGCGGCAACCACATAGGAACTGTCTAGGTGAACAAGAACCCTGGAAAGGGTTGCGTACCCAACTTTTTATAATAGTTCACATAAACATAGTCTAGAGAACAAAACTACATATTTTATGCCTTGATCTTATTTGGAAGCAGGGTATGTAGGCAATCTGGGAAACGAAGGATGCTCCTACTACTCAGGCATTCAGGAACAGGGTTTAGGGTTAGAGAGATCACATCAACAATTATAAGAGATAATCAACTAAAATATATACAACTATACTCAAAAGAATCCTACATGGATTACTTGATTCCCTGAGGCCCTTAGGCCAAATTCCAAGGTGGGTTTCAAGCCTAGAATTATAACTTACGTACCCCTAAGGATGACGACCTCGGTACACTTTCAGAAGGGAGTGTGGTCATCAGGGAAGTGACTCAGGATTAGATGATCCTGATGAGTCCAAGACTCTGGCCAGAGCACATACCTATCACATGATAGATGTCTGCCTTGTTTAGGCAGATGCCTATTTCGATTATATGAATAGATGTATTCCTATTCCATATGAATAGATTAAGTGAATTCATGTTCTGTATGAACAAATGATTTACCTATCCCGTATGGATAGAAGTTCTTGAGTATACTTGTAAATGAATACATGAACACAAAAAAAATAGTGGTGTTTTGGGTTAGAATTAATTGGGTCT
>VDFB02184790.1:0-22934 GCA_007258455.2 Sequoia sempervirens | reverse complement strand
AGGTGCCAAATTGACCGACAACATGTAGGTAAGATAAAATTAAAAATATATCACCTCTCTTGAAAGAGACAATCAGTAATCAAACTAATCACCTCCCAAGGTCTTGGATGTTGGTTCACAATGTTGCTGTTTCGCGAAGTGGTCAATATGGTTGTAATGTTCAAGGGGCCTGCTAGTTTTGAGCTTCTGGATTGTTACAAGATCAAACATCTATCTAAACCTACTTTAACCAGGGGTTTTAAAAAAATAGAAAAAGATAGATTAAGGTTTTTAAACTGAAAAGAATGTTGATTCATTCAACTAATCAAACTTGTTACCTTCCAAGGAATTCCTAAAATAGAACTACAGAATAAAATTAACCGGTAATTGATACAAAGTTTCATTCATTCACAGTGCAAAATTTAACAGTAGATTGCAAATCATCATTCAAACAAAACATAAGATAAAATTCCATTCCTTGAAAGCTTTTAAATCAAATGATTAACCCAAAATGAATACCATTCTAGAGCATAATATAAAGTAGGTTTAAATCTGTCTGCTCCTACTGTTAATGAAACATATAAGCAACATTTACAAATTTGGAAAAATCACCAGTGTATAAAAACCCATGTCTTTAAACTATCTCCATCTATGATAAGAAAATCAAGAAGATACATCACCTCCTCTTCCTGCTGAACTTAAAAAAAAAAAAAAACGTATAACCCACTTCCAAAACCCTAACTCACTTTTTCTAACTCTTTTCTTCTACCTTTTGAATCTTCCAGCTTGCTAACTAATCCACTAGCTTTCTTTCTAACCTTTCTACCTCTTCTAACCCTAAAGAGATAGCAACAAAAGAGGAAAAAATGCCATATTTATAAAACGCATCAAATGTGTTGGCCCAGTTTAGTGTTTACAATAAGTTGGTCATATAAGAAGTCAGCCCTAGAGGAGTTCGAAACAAAGTCAAACGTGCATTAAATGTGTGCACTTTGTCCATGTCGGCGAAGAATCTCCCATAGGTATGGTCCCCTGCAACAATACAAGATTGTTACAACCACCATCATTAACTCACATCCCTCTTCCTTGACCTTGAGACTCCCTTGTAGAGTTGCCTTGAATGTTCTGAAGCATTGTCATTAATGTCGATCTACTTTTGCCGATAGAGATCCTGTCTGCCATCAAGACTCGTGGCTTCTTCCTCTTAGGTTTTTCTCTTTTCCTAGAACTTTCTACAGGTTGACTCCCTTGAGAAGCACCATCTGAGGTTCCTGACATGTTTTAACCCTACAAAACAATGCCCTCATCAATCCTCTAAAAGCATAGAAAATACCATTCTTTGTCTTACCTTTCATACCTTCCCCTTTCTCATACTTAGCAAAAACTCAACTCTGGCGGAGGCGGAACCAAAATAAAATCAGAACCGGGACCGGAGTCAGAATGGGGACAAAACACAAGACTATTAGTTAACTTTAAATTCTTTGCACTGTTCCGGCTCTGACCCCACAAGAAAGCAAGTATGTGAAAACCAAAACTCGACCAATCGACCAAGTGATTGGAATCAGAACTGGAGTCTGAATGAAAACTAAACTCGGAAATGACCAACATCTCCAAGTTCAACCCACATTCTGGTTCCACATCCACAAAAAGAAAAGAAACCCCAGGACTCACAGCAGGGCAGGGGGCAGAGTTGGAACCGAATGAGGAAAAAAAACTTTACAAAAACTCTAGATCCTAAATCCTTTCTGAACCCGGCCCCGCAAAAGAGACCAAACACAAGCAACAAACAAAAACAAATGCAAGCGGGATCAGAACGAAAATGGAAATCGGAACCGAACCACAACGGGGGTGGAAGCGGAACAAAAACCCGACCCTAAAACTTTTCCAAGTTATAGGTTCAGTTTCCATCCTGACTCCACCTCCGACAACACACAAAGAGATGATGAGGAAAGAGACAAGAGAAAGAAAAAGAAGGGAAGAAAATACCCCACGACCAAACGCAAGGATACAAGGAAAAACAAATGCAACAGGTGGAACCAGAATCAGAACTAGAACAGAAACTAGAACTTGTAACAAATTTCAAAGTTTGGTTTCGGTCTGCGTTCCACCCCGGTCTCTTGTTAGATCGATATTCATTGATGATTGCACTGCAAGTTGCTGCATCATCCAGCTGGTGCCCAGTTACTTTATCCCATGATAGCCTTAGTCCTTTGTAGCAAGGTGTTCATATTCAGATCTAAAACCTCGAACCAGATGGATGCCATCCCACCCTCAGGAATCCTACTCTTTACATAAAACTTCATTCTTTCTTCTACTTCAGAGATGGATGATCCCTTTGTGCCTTTCTTAGCCTTTCAGTCGCCGACTCATTAGACTCAGCCTGCATTCATTAAACACCAATGTGAGAATCCAATTGTTGAAAACATTTCATCAAAGTGTTAGCTCAAAATCATGATAAAACCATTAAATCAACCCTTAAGCATCAACACTGAGAAGTTCAAGATTTTGAGCAAACCCGAGAAAACTAGCATGGAAGGAATTTCAAAAAATTTTGAACAAGGCAAATTCTCCCGATTAGGCACCAATGTCAACAATGGATCATCAAAATGAACAAAAGAATGCATAAATCACTGTGCAATTTACCAAATTAAAGTATGGAAAGATAAGAATTTATCATTAGAACCATCCATTTCACCAAATTTCCTCATTCCACAGCGCCTCCTAGAAAATCCTGAAAAATCCGGTCTAGACCAGATTTCCATGAAGAGGGGTAAATTTATGAAGTTTCAACACATTTTCAGGGAACTGAAGGAATCTGGGAAAATCTGATTAGAAAGGAAAGTTCCGAAGTTAGGCAAAAACCCAAAGATCGGCGTGACCTTTGGTCAGTCAGAATGATCTCACGGCAATGGTAGATGTCTCGCCGATGGAGCTGTTCTAGATGCATATCACTGTGACTCCTGTTGATGGAATGTTTCGAAGTCATCGGTGAGACAAGTGAGTTCGAAGTGACTCCTGTCGATAGCGTTTGTCTTGCCGACAGGTTGCGATTGGACACCTTGGCATCGGGGAGACATGATTTAGTGTCTCACCAACATGCGATATAGCTGAACGTTTTGACCGAATGAACTAGGTCAAAATACCAAATAAGCATTGAGAATCCTCGAACCCTAAACACAACCCTAGTTTAACATATTCAATCATCAATCACACAGAGTCTAGCTCCCAGACGGATTTAAACCATAAAGCATCAAAAATCAATAGCAACCTAAGAGTCAGGATCGGAACCACATACCATGAATATATCAAATTCAACCACAAACACAATGAGTTACCAAATCAAACACCCTAGCGACCAAATCAACTTGAAGCACCAGAAATCCACGCATCAGCAAGCAAATCGAGAAATTCAGTCTTCAACTCATGCAATCCCAGATGTAAGATCAAATGCACAACAAAGATGAGAGTAAGATATCCCAAATCTCTTCAAATTCGACCTCAGAAATCTTACCCAGGTGCTCTAATGGTGCAGACAAGATGGAATGGAGAAATTCAGGAACTCGACGGTGAAACGGAATCTAGAAAAATCTGGACTAGGTGGAATTCCGCGGAGTCCAGAAATCTCTGAACTGTAGTGCAAAAACAGATCGAGCTGGACTCAAAACGCAATCTAGGAAAATCTAGATGGACCAAAAAATCTCGAACCAGGGTAAAAACCTAAACTTTGCCCAAAACATAAGATTTTGAATATGCAACTTGGGGAAAACACTTGGGCAAGCAAGATAAACATATTAAGCACATGCCAAGGTAAAGAAAAACCTCAAAATCGAAGGGGGAAAAGCACAAAGAGCGAAAGCAAAATAAAAGGGTCCCATTTTAATGAAATTTAAAATGGGGTGGTTATGCAAGGCATAACAGTTTGGCACCTCAACAGTACCCATCAAGCGTGTTAAACACCTTGACAATATTGGGGCATCCTATTGTTTTTTTTTTCTTGAGTTTTTGTCCATGCATTGGATACATTGTTAGCTTGGTATTATATACCCTAGTGCATAACATCCATTGCTACATAAAAATAAGGTTTCTTCTCATATTTTAGAAGAATAAAGCATTTCAAATAACCATTTCTCCATATCTCATCATCTATTACCTTCATTTCATCTATTCACTTTTACTACATTCGTCTCTTCATCATTCATCATTCGAGAGCTCACTCGTGTTGTTTTTTGTATGACTAGTCTCTTGATGGGGAATCATCATATTGTCATTCAATATTTCATCATAACCTCCACATAATTGGGACACATAATTACTTTTTTATAATCCGTTTATTCCTTCATCATTTCCTCCACATGACTAGGGAAATATCATCGCTCTCTTCTAATCCATTTATTCATTCATCATTTCCTTCACATGACCAAGCCATATCATCACTTTCTTCAAATATATTTATTATTTTATCTTTTACTTCACATGATTGGGGTATATCATTCCTTTCTTCATATCTCATCCATCTCATCATAGTTACTTTTTATTTTCTTTGAAACAATGTTACTTTGAACATCATCTCGAAGAGGGGCAAAATGTAGACACCTAAAAAAACCACCTTCACTTGTATCACTTGATTCATATAATCATATCCTAGGAAGTCTAATCATTCAATACATCAATTTATCATCCATATAATTAAATTATCACCTTGGCCTTGGTTTCATCCAATAATCATCTAATTTATTCATTCATCTCTTAGGACATCCATCATCACTTTGTCACCTAGGACTCCTAATGCTTAATAATTTTAAAATGTCTTAAAAATGAGGAAATTGATTAATAAATGACCTAGGGAATGTCATAAAAATGTAATGCCCCACCACAAAACCCTAGAGGACAACACACTACAACACATAAAAACAAAATAATTGTTTTTCTTTTTTTGGTCATCCTCATTTGATAACCCTAAACATATCCTTTAGTGGTGTTTATTTAATGGTGTAGAAACTGGTGGAAAGGATAGGACCCTCGGTGTAGTGCCCAATGCACTGATATTATTTCTATCGAGGATGCATTATGGACCCTTGTGTAGCCTTGTGATGTGACTCTGGATGATGTGAATTTGTGTGTATGTGAAGAATGTGTGTTAAATATGAAATTTTGTGCTTATGAAGTGATAAATTGTATTTTCTTGCTTCTGAAAAGGTGTAAAATCATGGTCTTTTGTTGAATTTGTTATGAGATTTAGTGTTTTAAAGAGAATAGAGTGGAATTTATTGCATGCAAATGATGAAAATTTAATGGAAATGTGTGCTTGGTGTGCATAAATTTTACTGTGTTTTGTGGAAGTGTGGTCTTTTGATTAAACGAATCAGCTTTGATAATTGATATGTAGCGGATGGTTCATGAGTTGATTTGATTATTGAGTGTTGTTTTCATATGTGTCTTGGTGAAAGGGATAGTGTCACATTACTCATTCATGAGTACCCTGCTACGCTACGATGTCCTTTCATGGTGTGCCTGGTTGTATGATTATATATATGTTTGACCATTTTGTTTGCTGCAAGTTGTAGGTACTAGACATCGACTCTACCTGAATTAGCAGGTCGGAGCATGCCTCAAACCCAATGGAATAGTTGATTTGGAGTTAGCATAAGATACCCTACCCCGAGCCATCATCCTCAAAGAGGATGAGTATCTGGGTCGATACCGTGTTAGTTCTATAGTCAGTCTGTGTCGATTGAAGTTCTACCTTTTACCCTGGTTGGTGGTCAGGTAATTGTTTGGCATTTGGTTGCTTGATTATTTGATGTTTCTTGTCTTTACATAAAGGAAAGGTGAACGTGGTGTTATTTAATAAATTGATGTGTGTATGCTTTATTTTCACCTTGCGACTTCCAAGAGTAAGTCGAATCTTAGGGGGGAGGATGTAGTGCCCCTCCATGAATCACCTTGCCAGTATTGTCTATGGTATTTCTTTCGACGTAGCCTTATGAATAGGTAGGGTTTGGTATTTGGTTTATCTGATTTAAAATTGTGTATTTGATGCTTGGGGATTATTTGTTGCATTAAAATAAATTATCAGGCCAAAAGGATACACGGTCAATTAATATAAATATATTTATTAAAAGCCATGGTATATGATAAATTAAGAACTTAATGAAATAATATAATAAATAAAATAAAATTATTATGGAAGTAATAAATAATAATATGATAAATAAATAAATATGTCCGTCAAGATCAAAATTTAGAATATCACTTGTAACCGCTCAGTAAGAGGGGTAAATGCAGTCCATATCTAAAGATTCTTGGTAACTCACCCAACTTCTTTAGCCTTTGGTTGCCTTCTCTGAGTAATCTCATGCTTTATTGGCTTGTCAATAGGTCTAATTATTTTAGTTTCTAATGGATACCCTATTCAACTATCTCATCCCTGCGTCTCACAAGGGATGCTAAGGATTGCAAATTCCTATTACTTGTTATACGTCATTTGCTTGTGTCTTGGCGTCGATCTCTGCAATCATAACTCTCCATGAGACATCAGTTCACTGAGGCATTCAGTCAAATTTTCATGTACCTAGTGCTGCATAGACACATCCATATTCATTTACTTCAATACAACCTGTGTCAGGGTAACTATGGAGGATGCATTAGCATTTGCATTATGAGAGCATTTTTTTTGAATTGTTCTAGAAATTGGTGGATGAGCACTCAAAGCGGTGTAGGAGAAATGAGTGAAGGGATTTTCAAAATATTGAGCACACCCATCCTTTCAAGGTACTCAATCATACTCTCTTTAAGTAGATCTACCATTAATTTTTCTCTGTTAATGTAATAATTACCCGTTCTTTCCAGTATGTTATATCGGTATAAAGCCTGCACGATCTTAATTCTCCCTTGCATGTTAGTGTTGGCATATGGCCTTGGGAGATCATTTTTGGCTACTTGTGTTGTCATTGATGGCAACCAGAGTAAGCTGGTACACAGTATTAGTAGTGTTCATACCAGCAGAGTGAGTGAAGAACATAACATCCGGTTGGTAAATTGATCCGATCACTTCCCCAGATCACTATTTTGTTATGTGGATCTCAAGGAAATATTTCCTTGCACATACACTATCCTACCAAAGATTTTTTTGGTGATGTATTAATCATAGTTCGAGTTAAGAGGTTCAGTGGCATGATTCATGATCTATTTTTTTATTGTGGTTGACATGCTTGATGTGGTATATCGTGGATGTATGTGGAGTAAGTGTAGTGTTTTGCTATATCTTATGTTTTGAACCTTGGTGTGGGTCCCTACTTTAAGTCTAGCTGACTTTTGTAGGTACGCATAAATTATAATGTGTGATTTGGGCTGACATAAGAAGGAATATTGTATTTTGTTGTGAAGCTGACATATATTGAATCTTTGGGTTAGCAGATATATAAGGAAGATCAACAATTCACTTTGAATGAGTATGATGTGAGAAGAAAGGTATGTGTGTGTGAAAAAGAGTAGAACAGTTGATATTAGAGGATTTGTTGAGCGAATTTTAGTTGTGCTACAGAAGGGTTCTCAGCAAGAGAGCGGAGTAGAACAAAGTTGAGCAGAAGTGTGAATTGGACATAAGGTCCAAAGTCTGATTGTGCGCTTCAGTGGAACTGAATCCAGACATTTGTAGATGTTATACTCTCATTTCAATTTTTTTTGTAATCTATATTATAATTGTAAGGAATTGAGCCTCCTTCTTTGAGCAGTGAGCTCTAGGCAGTGCGCCTGAATACAAGTGTGTTCCCCTCTTTTATTTTACTTTTAACAAAGTAAACTTTGTGGATTAATCTCCACCGCAGTTTTTCCCCTAATAAAGTTTTCACGTAAAAATATATGGTGTTATGGTGTTCATTAATGTGCTACTAATGTTATATAAAGTTCAATTATTGTTGTTGATGGTTTTAGATCTGTTCTCAAATCAAAATTATTGAACACTGATTCAACCCCCCTCTCAATGTTCCTAGTGTCCAAAAATTGGTATCAGAGCCGGTTCCTCTTCTAAAGCTTAGCAACTTGAGGTGAATGTTGAACTACAATGGATGTTGGTGGTCTTCAACAACAGCTAATGGTGTCACTTGATGATCTTGATCAATCTAAGGTAGAGGTCATGGAACTTAAGGAAAATCTTGCCGATGCCGAAAAATTCATTCAATCACAAAAGGACAAGATAAATGATTCAAGGGAAAAGAGGAAGGAACTATGTGATCAGTTGAAGCAAAAGGAAAATAAAGGATTAGATGATATCCATCTGAATCAAACCCTAAAAGAGATAACAAAAGAATGTGAAAAGCTAGCCAAGGGCAATGCAACTCTAAGACATGAAATTGAATCTATGGCAATGAAGTTTACCAAAGAGATCGAGCAAACAAAGAAGAATGAGGATAATCTTGCCCAGTCCTTGAAAGAAAATTTTGAAGAATGCAACAAAATTAACAGTAGAACCATTCAGTTGGAGATTGAATTGCAATAGGTCATAAATTATGAACATGAGATTGAGAGACAGATAGTCATTCTTGGGAATGAGCTTGCTACTATGATGTAGAGGTTAGGGACTTTGAAAGAAACACAAAGATTTCAAGGATTAAAGGTTGCAATCTCAAGCTATCTCCCAGGCACCCTAATGGAGACAAGGCTTAATGATGCACTAATCGCTTGTATGCTCTCTTTATGGACCCAAACCCTTGGAACACCCTTAAGAGACTTAAGAAAACTTTTTTTGAATGATTTCAAAGCCCAACCCTCTGACTTAGACACAAAACCAATTTTTCACCTTAACTAGGCTACTAGCCCAACTAGGCCTCCTGCGGTGATTTTTTGACTTTGCACTCAAACTTTCCAAAGGAACCTCCAAAATAATGATTGAACCAGATGTGGTTTGTGATGATACATAACATACTAGATTCTTGATGGCACTTTTTTTGGAGCACACCAATCAAAAATCTGTTGTTTCCTCAAATTTAGGCCTAATTAGCCCTCTTTTTCAAAGCAACCCCTCTTTAAACTCAACCCCTGACCATGAAACTTTTAGAAGTCTCCTAAAATGACTCAAAACCAAGGAATCCAAGTTTTTAGACCTCTATGACACCTCTAACATGCTCCAACACAAACCCCTCCTCAACTTGCCTCAAAAACTAGGGCTTCTTGAAAACTAACCTTCCAATCACTTCCAGAACTTTCTCATTGACTCTACACCATTAGGAAAACATATTTAGTTGATCCAAACTCAAAAACATGCCCCTCATTAAGGCAGATCTTCTGCTGCTACACCCTAGCCTCCATCTTCAAGCATTTTTCACAATGAAATCTTGGTGTACACCGTTTGATTCTTCTTCCAATGCTTTCACCAACCACCTAACCTCCGTAAAAATGAACATTTTAGGGTTATAAACCCATTCTCCAACTGATCCAACCAATTTGGATTGATTACATTGCTTAATTTACTCTAAAACTCTCAAAACTCCCTTTCCCGCCTAAACTAAAATTCAAAAATTTGAAATTGCAAACTTACATTTTATTAAAATCTATCACCTAAAAACTATTGGACCTTCAATATCAAAATTTATTTGACCAACCTAAAGCATTAGAACACTAATCAAACCCCTAGAACATGATTTTCCCTTTACATTGCATTTTTAACCTAGATTCCTTATCAGGAACCTTAGAACTTTTAACATTCTCATTACATTTATTCATCCCAAATGCCATTATAGGCTCCAATAGGTCATAATTGATGTTTTGACTTGCTTGAAAGGTCCTCCTGACCCTGCACACTCTTGATCCTTGAAAAGCTCCTTGAAGGTCATAAATTATGAACATGAGATTGAGAGACAGATAGTCATTCTTGGGAATGAGCTTGCTACTACAAATGAATTCAAGGAAAAGTTCAAGATAAGTTCTACCAAGCTTGAAGAGATAACCAAAGGTCAAAAGGATATAAATGATAAGTGGGGTCTTGGATATGAGAAGGGAGAATGCTCCAGATCTAAACAGAAGAATCCTGAAAAGAAGAACAATGGAAGAAGACATTCGATAAGGCAACCTAATGCTCAAATATTTAATGGATATTGCTTTGCTTGTAGCAAATTTGGACATATGGCTTCTTAGTGTAGAAGAAAGATAAACTCTAGTACTTTATCATTTTCTGGTCAATGTTTCAAATGCAGAAAAATTGGTCATAAGGTATCAGAATGTAGAAATATGTCTGTCAACACAAGTAACATTAAATGCTATACCTGTGGAAGATTTGGACATGTTGCTAATCAATGCAGGTCAAGTGGAAATCAGTGGAATGGCTGGTATAGAAACAAAGGTCTTGTATGTTTCAATTGTAACAATCTTGGTCACATTGCAAAACTTTGCTGGAACATAAACATGAATAAAAGAGGTTCAGTCTATCAAGGAAGAAATTCACAGAAAGAAAATAAAAGAAAAGAAAAAGCATATGTGGAAGAAATAAGAGATCAGATGAAGAAAACATGTGTGAAGAAAAGTGCAACGGATGAAGGAAATAAAGTTGTACCGAAATCCCCCTTCAGTAGCTCCTTAGGTAACTGATATCAGGCCAATGGCCTAGGGGGAGTTTATCATGAAAATCTCTTTCCCCCCCTCTTTTTATAGTTGGCATTGAATTGCTGAATGTCGTCAGTTGTTGTGTTATTCATTGATGGAAGTATGTGCAATGATATGATGAATTGGATGAAATGGTATAGGTCCGTAGTTGAATTTTTCGCTTGCTGTTTGAGTTTGTTGTGTAACTGAAACTTCTAGGGAAATGCATTTAATGCAGAAAAAAGTAAAGTTGGTAAAGTTATAAAAGGGAATTTTGAACTCTATTTCGGCACCAAGCATTGAAGGAGAACAATTTGAGAGTATTTTTCTGTGTAAAAAATCATTCTAGTGATGAATTGTCAGGTACTTCTATAGCTCATTGATTTCACATCTATTTTGTAATTGGTAGAAATGTGTTTGGAATGAAACATGTAGCAAATCAAAGGTATCATAACTCTAGATGAGTATAGTAGCCAAAATATTAGGGATGAAAGAAATTTGTTGTCGCTCATCGATTTCAGAAGGCTTGAAGGATCAAAACACAAGAATTTGGATATATGGAATGATTATCCTCATTTCGTCAATACGGAAGTGATTCGGTTTTTCCTGAACAAATTGGACAGTGACATCCTCACTTTGGATAAACCATATCAAATTACCAAGGATGTGATAAAAAATTTAACAGGCTTATGCAATGTTGGTGTTGTACCGAAGAAGAAGTCAATTTGCAATGTGGAGGTCGAAGCCCTAATCAGAATAAAGGGCGACCAAAGGGCTCTGATAATTTCATCGATTAAAGATCCTTTGACAAGGTATGTGGCTTATGGAGTCTCATACAAGATTTACTTTAGAAACCGAGAAGGATCAACCTCGACAGGTGTTGCATATATCGCCCATAAAATGATAATTGAGAATGAAGACTTTGATTTGTATAGTTTGATGAAGGATCAACTAATGGAGAATGTTCAATTAACAAAGGATATTGACTACCCATTCAGGTTTGGTACTCTGGCAATATGTATAATGATGTACTTTCTAAACTATTTTCCATTAAAGGACAATGTAGTGTGGAGAGAGAATATGTTGATTTGTAAGCAAATCTTCAATCATTACAATTCTTTTGAAAATTGTGAACAAGTGTATGAAAGTTTCTTTACAAAAGTATTAGAGAGGTTTGGGGAAGGTGGTGTACCTCTTCTGGAAAAGGAGAGAAAAAGCAGAAGAGAGGAAGAGATATGGCTGGTGTCACTCCTTCGGCACCCAAGTTTGCAAAGATTGAAGAAAAAGGGAAAAGTCAAGTGGTTGTGGATGTAGAAGATGAAGTTCCTGAAGAATATATTCCCAGATATCAACGAAAACCAAATGAATCAGAAATAATAATAGCTGAAGGCAGTGATGAAGAAGGTGCTTTGTTTAAGTCAAAGATAATGCAAATCATTTAGGATGAGGATGGTATGCAAAATATATCCGGTATATGGTTGAATGGACCATATTATGAGCAAGATTTTATTGAAAACACTCTGGCAAGGTACTTTATTGATAACAATATTGAGTTGGAAAGTCTGTAGGATGTTCTCCCTAAAGAACTGATTGAATGTGTCAAGATATCTATGGAGTCTATGCCCCTTGAAAGGAAGGAAGAAGAAATAATTTCTCATTTAAAAATACAGTTTAGATTATCTCTATCCAGACTAAAGAAGAAAATGAATGAGCCGAGTCAGTGCATTGATTCGGAAAATAAAGTCTTTAACTATTTTCTTAGGTGGCCTCATATTGTAGGAAAGTATAAGGATAAGCTTGAAGAGATTGAAAGTGAGCTTGTTAAGACTGGACAAACTTACAATATGCTTTTGGATAAGAATGGAGATGTGAAGAAGGAAGTTCATGACTTATAGATTGAGCATACAAAAGTTCTTACTACTAAGAATGCTCTCATTGATGCTTTCTGGAAAGTCAAAGATATAACTGAAGGGAGATTAGAACAAATGATTAAGATTCTTAAATCAGGAGAAAAAGTTGAAGAAGCAATAACTATTCCGGAGTCTCTTGTTCAAATAATCAATAGAACATTAGAGAACAACAACCTGATCATAGCCATTGGGATTGTCATGGATTCCTAGAAGAAATTCCTTCTGGAAATGAAAGCTAAGTATAAAATAATTTTCTGAATTCTTGTAGCAGTTGTCAAATTTTGATCAATTTTTGCATTGGGAGAAAGAATAAAGTAAGAAAAAGTACGGTAAAATATCTAAGAGGAGAGAATAAGAAAGGGAGTGTAAGCGGATGTTGTAGAGCTTTGTCATTGATGTCAAAGAGGGAGAGAATGTAGTGAAAATTTTCCTGACATCCAAAGGGGGAGTATTAGTTTTGGCTTTGATATGTTTTTGGTTTTGACACTTAGTCAAATTTTCACTAAGTGTTGCAATCAATGCCAAAGGGGGAGATTGTTGGCATATGACCTTGGGAGATCATTTTTGGCTATTTCTATTGTCATTGATGGCAACCAGAGTCAACAATTTGGTCCATAGTATCAATAGTGTTCATACTGGCAGAGTGAGTGAAGAATAGGACATCCAGTTGGTAAATTGATCTGATCACTTCACCGGATCACTATTTCATTGTGTGGATCTCTAGGAAATATTTCCTTGCATGTACACTATCTACTGAAGAGTTTTGTGGTGATGTATTAATCATAGCTCGAGTTAAGAGGTTCGGTGGAATGATTCATGATCTATTTTTTCATTGTGGCCGACATGCTTGATGTGGTATATCGCGGATGTATGCGGAGTAAGTGTTTTGCTATATCTTATGTTTTGAACCTTGGTGTGGGTCCCTACTTTAAGTCTAGCCAACTTGTGTAGGTATGCATAAATTATAACGTGTGATTTGGGCTGACATAAGAAGGAATATTGTATTTTGTTGTGAAGTCGACATATATTGAATCTTTGGGTTAGCAGATATATAAGGAAGATTGATAATTCACTTTGAATGAGTATGATGTGGGAAGAAAGGTATGCGTGTGCAAAAAATAATAGAACAATTGATATTAGAGGATATATTGAGTGAATTTTAGTTGTGCTACAAAAGGGTTCTCAGCATGAGAGCAGAGTAGAACAGAGTTGAGCAGAAGTGTGAATTGGACATAAGGTCCAAAGTCTGATTGTGCGCTTCAGTGGAACTAAATCCAGGCATTTGTAGATGCTATACTCACAGTTCAAATTTTGTTGTAATCTATATTATAATTGTAGGGAAGTGAGCCTCCTTCTTTGAGCAATGAGCTTTAGGAAGTGCGCTTGAATGCAAGTGCATTCCCCTCTTTTATTTTACTTTTAACAGAGTAAACTTTGTGGATTAATCTCCACCATGGTTTTTCCCCTAACAAGGTTTCCACGTAAAAATATCTGGTGTTATGGTGCTCATTAATGTGACTACATGTTTTCATCTGCTATGTGCTACTAATGTTATATAAAGTTCAATTATTGATTTTGATGGTTTTAGATTTGTTTTCAAATCAAAATTATTGAGCACTGATTCACCCCCCCTCTTAGTGTTCCTAGTGTCCAATAGTTAGATGTAGCATTCTTTTAGTTATCCATATTATTTATCCCCTGTTGGCTTGAATTCGTCTTGTTGTTGATGCCCTTCTCCAGATAATGGGGTTCTAACCTAGCTTCTCAATTGTGGCGTCGAATTATTCTTCTCCTCAGCTGATTCCTTTAATCTAAAAGTTTCTAAACTCTTTTCAACCAAACCTATTTGTGCATACCTGCTTTCTCTATGTATTGGATTTGATGTAGCATATTTCGAATCCATCTCTTTAGTTTGTGACTCTATTCGTTGGCTCTTTATCTTCTTTAACAGTCAAAGCGAAATCTTGCTCTTTTTGGCCTGCATAGTATGAATGTTTAGTTGATTTAGTTGACCTTCAGGCTTGTACATTCCTGAACATCAGGTTGTACCAAGATTCGCCCCTTTTGATCCAAGAATATATATATATATAACCTGATTAAATCAAGCATTCAAGATTGAACTTTGATAATGAGACAAGATTAAATTGCAATTTTATCTATTAGAATCAAATCTGAAATTTAGTAGGAACTCTGTATTTTAAAGTACACCCCCATCCGCATACTCTTTAGGGTGCTAACACAATCTTGTATGCATGAGAAGTTACCGTTTTGGTTGTGTCTATTTCGTTGATTGTAAGTAGAGTTTACTACTGTAATCCACTATAATTAAATTACTGAACCTCACAACATGCAACATAGGGTTATTTTGAAAGAGTAGACATTCTGCTATTTTCTTGTGAAGGGGCGCAAACTTAATACCAATGTAATAGCATAATATTAGGTCACGCCATGGGTAGTTACTTCTATCGTTACCTTAAAGTGATTGCAATTTGGTGATTTATGTTATGCATTACATGTCGTTAATAATATATATTTGATTCTTTGGCTTTATGCTTGTTGGCATTCATTACCTGAACACAATGAAGTCATTTCATTTTGGAAATCGGCAAAATTTTGATACTGTCTATGTGGTTGCATATGTTGTATGATAATTGGAGATTGATTTTATATATATATATATATATATATTATATGCTATGTATTTTGTTTCATTTTTCTGCTTCTAATTATTGCTTCTTATTTGGCTTCACCTCCGCCTCATTCATTGTCTTTCAAGTCTTTGGTGGGAGTTAGCATGGTTGGGAACCTCTCTATATATAAGCTATTTGTTCCTTCAATAAATATTAGATGTAGGAAGAATGGTTCCAATTTAGTTGAGGTAAATCTATTATCCACAGTTCATATATCATCTTGAGATGGAAATCAGCCTTGATATCCATGGTTGAATTTCTTTTAAGAACCCAAAGTTGTCATTCATCATTTGTCTTAGCTTCGATGGTAATATAGTTCTAATTCCTCTTTATTTCTCTAGGAGGTAATACTTCTCTATCATTAATAACATAAAAGACGTGCATTTGGGTTCATATGTTGTTTGGTCATTACTTGATATTAGATAAATCTTAAGTAAGATGTAAGCCAAAACGTATTAAAGCTATAAAATAAGGGAGTGTATTTTGCAACCAATACCGATCCCAATTGTTGAAATGGCCTGATATTTCTTGCATAGTATATTCTTCTTTCCCTTAGCTGGCTTTACTCAACATTTCACATTGTTAGAATGTCTTTCAGGAATTTACATGTAGGACTTCTCCTCAAGAGACTTGTTGAGATACCCAAGTGTTATTCTTGCAATCATAGAACTATGTGTAGTTTTGGTTATTTGACCTCACAATTTGCTTTCAAGTCTCCATTTGCCTATGCCTATGCTTCCTCTGCACTGATTTGATCCTCTTTGATGTGCTTATTTTACAAGTTGTTCACCATACTGCATCTTCCATCAAACATCTCAAGCTCTTCTTGTATGTCGCACTTTTTGAGTTATTTCCTTATACAAGAATAAAATACCGATGCATGATCATTACCTTTGGGTGGAAACTTCCATATATATATACTTAGTAGGTTAGTATTACATTGGAATTGAATCTTCTATTTATTTACTTTAGGGTAAAACCAATAATATATCTATTCGAAGAGTGAAATCTTAGAAAACAACATATAATATTTTGGGTTGCTCATCTTCTATAAATTGTTTATGATAAATAGTACTTATAAGATAAATTTGTGATAGATGTTAAATTACTCTTTATAAAAGATAGAATTTAGATCAAATGGAGAATGTAAATCAAATACAATCCTCACTCTAGGAGAATGAGTATTTTATTTCTTTGAATACTTATTTATTCTAATTTCATGAAAGTGAAATTTATGTAAATAGATCTTTTGTGTGTTTGAGTTATAAGTTTGTGATCACATATATAAACTTAATGTGATTATAAAAGTATCTATATGTATATTTTATTGTGTTTGGAATAATAGGAAAATATTGTTTTTTTTGATACAAGAAAGAATTACTTAAGTGAATTATATTGGTATAATAATTTATTAAAGGGTCTTCACTTGTTTGTCGCCATATTATTATAGTATTCCTGAATAAGTAATTTACCTTTGGTTGAATTATCAAGTTGCATTTCATGAGTTGTTGAACCTAGTGGTTAAGATGAATGGCAAGAGAATGGAATTAATGCCTAATTAAAGGAATGCTTTCAAGGCTAATGTTGTGAATAATTGGTTGAAGTAAATAGTGTGTTTTGATTTTTGAAACATGAGGATTAAGTGAAAATGGATGATTTGTTAACCTAATATGATTTCTTGGTTTCATGGGTTATTTGTGTGTTTTTTTAAAATAATGTAGTTGATTTGTGAATATAGGCGATCTTGATTATTGTTCAAGGAGGGAGTCCTTTGTGCAAGTGGTTAATCGTGGTCTTCCAGAGGCTTGGGAAAAGTATTTTGTATGTAGATTTTATGATTGTTTTATTTTGAAGAATCATGTATGATGATTTTATGATTGTTCATTTTGAGATGGTTGTTTATGTTTTGAATGAGTATACGAGGGTCATTAGCCTTGCACGGTATATTCTCCATTGTAGTTGGGACTTGTGTGCAGGATGGTTTATGCCTCACCTTGTTGTGCATATTTATGAGGTTTTGTGATTTGTGCAAGTTGGCTTTGTCCCATTAATTTCATTGGGTCTTCTAGTTGCTAGTAGGGGAGTGGCTCTCAATGGGGGTCGATGCACAAAGTGGCGCTAGGGTAACCCATGTGGGAGTTTCGTAATTCAGTGATAACTTAAAATGAATTAGGGGTTGGGTAGAATTCACACTAATCAAGATAAGTGAATGCCTCACTCATGGATCAAGTGCTCGTTTAGGCTTGAGATGAGATGAGAAGGTCTGGAATGGCAAGATCAATTTCCTTGTCCTCATGAGAGGTATGTTGATTTTGCATAGGTTTGTATGGGGGTTGGAGATCTGTAGAGGCTGCCAAGGTAACCTAGGATGGCGGCTGAGGCCTAGGAAGATCTGCCAAGGTAACCCATAGCAAGCTATGTGATGACACTCCTCCCTATTGCAACCTAGTTTTCCCTTGTATCGTATTTCTCTTTGATGTTTATGTGCCTTTGGAAGTGGTATCACTATCGTGTGATGTTGTACTATACTTGTACATTGGAGTCATGTTAGCCTTTGTGTCTTTCTTCTGTCTCTTGATTGTTTTGTGGTGGGACCTTATTGCTATCTCTTGGCATAGGGGGTGGACTTCATGTTCCACATGGTTGGGTGGAATGTGCCTTTTACTCCATTGGGTCCCCTTGATGTTGATCATGTTCATGATGATTGCTCATGGTTATGTGGACTTCTACATTTGTTCCAACTCGAGTGGACTATTTCCTTGTACTTGTATTTTTGAAAACAAAGGGGTAAAAACTTTATTAGAAATCAAAAAAGAGCATTACAATAATAACCAAGGGGCCCAGCCCTAGAAAACAAGGAGAAAACCCCACAACATAAAACAACATCAACTATCCCCATGTATCCTCCTATCCTCCTCCAAGAACCGGTCTAAATCCAGATGTAGCTCAGGGTTAACCTGATCCCAATCCTCAACCTTCCAACCACTATCATGCTCAAAGGCCCATTTGGCCAAGCAGTTGGCAACACGATTCCACTCCCTCGAGATGTGAACAAAGGATGCCTCCTCCATCCGAGAACTAACCTGAAGAATCCGCTAAACCATCGAAGCCAACTGCCAATTTATATCAGATATCTTTCACTCATTCAAGAGATTAATCAAAATCTGTGAATCAGCTTCACATATAACCTTTCTCCATCCCAAAGCAAGGGCCCTCTCAATAGCATGAAGAATTGCTAGACCCTCCATGAAGTTAACAGTCTTCACCCCCTCATGTATAGAGAATAGAAAAATCACCGAACCAGCTGAGTCCCTGCCAACCCCACCAATTCCAGCAGGCCCAGGATTTCCCCTAGAAGAACCATCGGTATTGATCTTTAAAAATCCATTGGGAGGAGGTAACCACCTTCCAACCCGTTGAACCCTCTTTTTCCCATGCCTACAGTTCCTAGAACTGACAAAAGATGAATGAATTTCTTGAAGACCCAGTCTGGCCACCAACTCAGCATCACCTCTCTCCAAGGGGAAAACCACATCACATTTAGCTAAAACAGACTCCTGCACCATTCCAAGCATACGCATCCAAACTTGCCGACCCACCAACTTCTGATCACGAAAAATTTTGCGGTTCCGCTCCAACCAAATCTGCCAAAGCAGAAAGGTAGGGCCCACGAACCAAACTTCCTGCAAAAAGGAAGCCATAGAAGGAGGTCTTCCCATACTATCCCAGAATTCAACCAAAGAGCACGCATGAATACAGGGAAGCTTCCACACCTCCCACCACCAATGCCAAAGCTGCACAACAAAGGGGCACCGAAAGAACAAATGTGAAGAATCCTCTTCCGCTCCCCCACAAAACACAAATTGAAGGTCCTTGAAATCCCCGTTTACGAATGTTATCCGAGGTCAAGCACCTATTCCAAGCCAAAGTCCAAACAAAGCAGTTGCATTTAGGCCACGAGAGTTTATTCCACACCCTTTTCCACCAATGAACCTCTGCCCCAGTTAGCTTCTGAGCCAATAACACCTGATAACCAGAAGCAACAGAGTAAACCCCCTTAGGATTATGGGTCCAAGCAAGAATATCCTCTTCCAAAAGAGAACTACAACTCCTACTATGAAGAATCTTGTGAAGCTCAGCACTTTCTTCCGCAAGTCCCAAATCTGGCCACTTTGCGGGATCCTTCCAATGAGCTACCTCCAACTGACCAAAAGAAGCAACAGACTTGAAGTCACTCACCCTAGCCCAGCCAGCCTCGAGAAATATTTGGCACAAAGGAAGTAGGTTGGGGAACTAAGAAGTAAGTGGAGGGAATCCATCCCAAGAATCCGACCAGAAGAGAGCTTCAGTTCCCCGTCTATAGATCCAAAATAAACCTTCCTTGATAAGCTTTGCACCCTTCTGAAGAGTATTCCAAATCACTGAACCTTTCCCCTCAAGAGGGTAACAAGGGAGATCCTGCCGTGGAATCCCCGGGAAATACTTATGAGATAATATCCTGGCCCACGGCTGATCCTGTTCCACACACCATCTCCAAAATAGCTTAGCAGCCACAGCCACTCCAGATAACGCAGACTGTCGAAGACCAAGACCACCAAATTGCTTTGGGCTGCACACAACATCCCACCTGACCAGGCTCCACTTGGAAGATGCCAAACTTCCTGCCCATAAGAACTGCCTTTCAAGAGAATCCAACTCCCTCAGAAAACCCATCGGAGCCACCTGAAGCATACATCTGTAGGTAGGGAGAGCCTGCACCACCGACTTGAGAAGCTGAACCCGCCCCGCAAAAGACAACCATCTGTGGGTCCAATGATTAACTTTTGCATGGAGCTTATCAATAATATTCTGCCAAGAGCCCTTGGGAAGATGGCGAACAGAAATTGGGAAACCCAGATAAGTCAAAGGGAGAACCCCTATCTGAAACCTTAAGATATTAGCAATTCTTCTCTGTATGGGGCTCGGCGTGTTGAAGAAGAATATGGAAGACTTCTCCTCATTAATCAATTGTCCTGAAGCAACAAGATATATGTCCAACACCTGCCTCAAGTTAGTAGCTTCCCTAACAGTAGCCATCCCCATCAGGGCAGTATCATCAACAAACTACAAATGAGATTGCGGAGGCAAGTCTCCACCCCATCACCAACCCTGAATGATGCCAAGCTCCACCCTTCTTTTCAACAAATGTCCAAGGCCTTCCACAAGAAGCAAAAAAAGATACAGAGAAAGAGGATCCCCTTGGCGCAAACCCCTTGAGGCACCAAAAAGTTCAGAATGATCTCCATTTATCAAAACTAAGAAGGAAATAGACGTGACACAACTCATGACCCATTGGATCCACTCCTCACCAAAACCAAAAGAAACAAGGATCTTCTACAAAAAAGACCATCTAACCCTGTCATAAGCCTTAGCCATATCCAGCTTAATGAACATAGCCTTCTCATGGGAGTTGTCCATGGAGTGGATGGTCTCCGTAGCAATGACAACCCCATCAAGAATCTGCCAACCTGCCACAAATCCACTCTGTTCCTCTGAAATCAACACTTTAAGCCACTTCTTTAGTCTCTCAGCCAATAACTTGGAGATGATTTTATAAGCCACATTGCAAAGAGAGATAGGCCGGAACTGAGATAACCTATCAGCCCCTTCACACTTGGGTATGAGAGCATGGAAGGTGGAGTTCAGAGCACGAAGCATCTGTTTATTCCTTTGGGACTCAAGGACAACAGCCAGAAGATCCAACTTTATGATATCCCAGAATTCCTGAAAAAATTCAATCGGGAAACCATCGGGACCAGGAGCTTTACCCTTCTTCATCTAAAACACAATCCCCTCTAGCTCATCAAGAGAGATATCTTTCAACAAATACTCATTCGCCTCCCTGGAGACCAACTGAGGAATACAAGAAAGAACCTGTGCTTCCTCAACAGAGCCCCCTTGTGAATCCTCCCTAAATAAAGTAGCAAAATACTAAGATGCCTCAGCAGAGATTTCCTGAAATGAGGCAAGATGTTCACCCCTATCATTCACCAGAATAGGAATGGAATTACCATGCCTCTTGTCCTTCACAAAATTGAAGAAGAAGGTGGTGTTTTTATCACCTTCCTGTAACCATTCAACCCGGGCCTTTTGCTTCCAATAGATTTCTTCCCGCAATTCAAATTCCTCAACCACTTTCAAAGTCTTAGCCTCCTCCCTTAGAAGATCCTCAGAGGCCCCATTCTCACGAATCAACAGCGTAATATTATTCAACTCCTCCTGTGCGGCAACCTTAGCATGAAAGATATTACCAAAACATCGCCGATTCCACCTTTTAAGCTGATATTTGACAAACTGAAGAAGCTTGGAGAATGTGTACATTGTCATACCAAAAGTTGGTCTACCAATCCGCCACCACTCAGCCACATGTTCATGAAGAGTAGGATCCTATAACCACATAAGCTGGAACTTGAATGAGGTAGACCGAGGCCCCCGTGCAGAGATAATACTAAGCTTAATAGGCCAATGATCAGAACCTCTCAGTCAAGAATTTGGTCAGAATTTAGTTATGATCTCAACCCAATAGCGGAAACCAAGAATCGATCTAGCCTCTCAGCAACACAACTCTCACCAATTCTCCTATTATTCCAAGTGAAGCGACCATTACTTGGCAGAACATCAATAAGATTTAATTCAAAAATGCTATCTTTGAATAATAGAGTAGAAGGCTCCAACCTAGGAATTCCACCTCTTTTCTCAGACAACTCCACAATAGCATTAAAATCGCCAGCCATAACCCACGGATGGTAAGGAGCTAAGCTACAAACAAAACGAAGATGGGACCATAGAAGTTGTTTACCCAGAAACTCAACAGGAGCATACACATTAGAGAGGAGAATACACTCACCAGTCTCATACCAAGAGGCGACTAGGGATCTAGAGGATCTAGAGGACATCCACCAGAGAGGGAAAATCTTCCGAGGGTTCTAAAAGAAAGCCACCCCTCCGGAAGCACCAAGAGCCCCCACACATTGGCATTCCCCATATTTCCACAACTTAGGAGCCATGGCCAACATATTATCTACAGATAATTTAGTCCCCTGAAGAAAAAGAACATCCGGAGAATGATTCCTAACCAAATCACGAACAACTTTTTGTCGAGGACCACTGTTCAAGCCCCTTACATTCCATGAGAGAACAATCATTTTTGGGGGCATGAAAAATGTGAATCCAGAGTCATGATTGACCCTGACTCCACCAAAGTTTCCCCAGTTAATTTAATCTTCTCCATATCCTTTTTCCTTCCTAGCTTGGAAGTCCTGTCACCAACCCCTTTCTTTAGTTCATTTTGCTGAATACCCAAATGAGAGGAGGCCAAAGAGCTCTTCCCCACATCCTTGCCTCCTTTCAGGGGCAATGGGGAACCACCTCCACCACTCTTCGAAGCTTCAATAGAAGATTCTTGTTCAGTCTGGACAATCAATTTTTGATCCGTATCCATCTACCCAACCCCAATCTCCTGTACAACCTGCATGGCCTCCAATGGTGGCCCATCCTGTCCTGTACCCAAAGTTCCCTGATCCAAGTTCAACAACCCCGGATTCACTTCCTCCTAGCTAAGATCACCCAACACCTCAAACCTATTAAAAGTTTCATCATCCTGCCTCTCCCTTAAGGTCCGCTTCTGGCCCCGATTCCTATTGCGAGCCTTGACAGGGACATAACCATCATCTCCATTACCATCACCTGGAATAGGCTCCTTACCATTATGAGCCCTAGGTGGATTACGAGAAGGCTGAGA